>JANEHK010000437.1:0-20816 GCA_025960845.1 Tachycineta bicolor | reverse complement strand
AGTAACTCATGAGGGGGGGGAAAAATTCTAAAACTTAACCCTCAACACTCAGGGAGGGAAAAAAAGGGTGCAACACCTCCAAAAGAAGGTCAAACAATTCAGGAAATGTTTAAGAATGATGTTAGGTCATGTGGAAAGAAAATTAGAGAGGTGAAAGATCAGTTAAAATTTAACCTGGCCAGTTTTCTGAAAAATTAAATGTTTCTAAAAATAAATTTATAGCAAAATATGGGATAAGGAAAATTTTTAGTCTTTATTGGATGCTGTGAGGAATATAGTACTAGAGATAAGGAAAAGGCTGAGCTGCTTAACACCTTGTTTGTCTCAGTTTTCAACAATCAGACAGGTTGTCCTCAGGACAAGTGTTCTCCTGAGCTGGTAGATGGGCACAGGGAGAAGAACAGCCCCCTGTCATCCAGGAGGAAGCAGATGGTGACCTGCTGAGCCACTCAGATGTTCACAGGTGTCTCTGGGACCAGATGAGATCTATCCTAGGGGGATGAGGCAGCTGGTGCATGAGCTCACCAAGCTGCTCTCCATCGTTTCTCATCAGTCCTGGCTCTGCAGGGAGGTCCCAGAGGACTGGAGGTGCCAATGTGAGCCCATTCCCAAGAAGGGCTGGAAGGAGGATCTGGGGAACTCCAGGCCTGTCAGCCTGACCTCGGTGCCCAGCAAGGTTCTGGAACAGATCACCTGGAGAGCCATCACAGGGCACTCACAGGATGGCCGAGGGATCAGACCCAGCCAGAGTGGATTTCAATATCTGCATTGATGGTCTGGATGAGGGGATTGAGTCCACCATCAGCAAATTTGCAGATGACACCAAGCTGGGTGTGAGTGTGGATCTGCTGGAGGGTAGGAGGGCTCTGCAGAGGGACCTGGACAGGCTGGATCCAGGGCCCAAATCCAACAGTGGGAGGTTTAACAAGACCAAGGGCCAGGTCCTGCACTTTGGCCACAACAACCCCAGCAGTGCTACAGGCTGGGGACAGAGTGGCTGGAGAGCATCCAGGCCGAAAGGGACCTGGGGCACTGACGGACAGCAGGCTGGACATGAGCCAGCAGTGTGCCCAGGTGGCCAAGAAGGCCGATGGCACCTGGCCTGGATCAGGAATGGTGTGGCCAGCAGGAGCAGGGCAGTGATTCTTTCCCTGTGCTCAGCACTGGCGAGGCAGCACCTTGAGTGCTGTGTCCAGTTCTGGGTCCCCAGTTTAGGAAGGACATGGAGGGGCTGGAGCGTGTCCAGAGGAGGGCAACAAGGCTGGTGAGGGTCTGGAACACAAGTCCTGTGAGGAGTGGCTGAGGGAGCTGGGGTTGTTTCTCCTGGAGAAGAGGAGGCTCAGGGGACACAAGGTGGTGTCAGAGCACAGGTTGGAATTGATGATCTCCAAGGTCTTTTCCAGCGTGGTTGATTCTCTTATTCTCTGAAAGCACCCTTGGAGCAGTTGCAGGATGAGCCCTGGGCCTCCTCTTCAGAAGGTCCAGCAGCCCAGGTCCCTCAGCTTCTCCTCACAGCCCCAAAGCCCATCCTGTCAGTCCTGCAGAGCCTCTGCAGCCCCTCCTCATTGCCCAGAAAAGGGAGCCCCACAGTCAGACACAGCAGCCCAGATGTGCCCCCCTGGCCTGTGGTGCCTCTGGCAAGGGAACAGTCTGAGGCACTGCAGGAGCCTGCAGACAATTCCTGCAGCACTTGTAGGACAATCCTGCTCCCCAAGGGACATTGCTGCTGCAGCTCCAGAGAAGGGAACAAAATGGGGTCTCCAGTGCAAATTTTGCTAGGAGATCTTTTTGTTTGTTTAAAAGCCACCAAGAGTACAGCTTCTCATTGACACACTTTGGGGCCACAGCAAAGGTGGAGAGAAACAAAACAAGAAAGGACACAAACAATGACTTTGCATTGTGAACATCTTTGAAAAGTAAAACAAAGAAAAAAAACCAACAACTGAACCAACAAATGCTATTAAAGATGATGCTTATTACAAGATATTTTCTGAAATTGACAACCAATTTAATGTTTTTGGAATTGTCCAGTGATCAGTCTCCACACTGCAGCCTTGAGCTCCTGGTTCCTCAGGCTGTAGATGAGGGGGTTCAGGGCTGGAGGCACCACTGAGTACAGAACTGGCAGGACCAGATCCAGGGATGGGAAGGAGATGGAGCGGGGCTTCAGGGAGGCAAAAATGCCAGTGCTGACAAACAGGGAGAGCACGGCCAGATGAGGGAGGCAGGTGGAAAAGGCTTTGTGCCATCCCTGCTCAGAGGGGATCCTCAGCACGGCCCTGAAGATCTGCACATACGAGAAAACAATGAACACAAAACAGCCAAAGGATAAACAGGATCCAAGAACAATAATCCCAAGTTCCCTGAGTTTGGAGTGTGAGCAGGAGAGCTTGAGGATGTGTGGAACATCACAGAAGAACTGGCCCAGGGCATTGCCCTGGCACAGGGGCAGGGAAAATGTATTGGCCGTGTGCATGAGGGCATAGAGAAAGCCACTGGCCCAGGCAGCTGCTGCCCAGGAGGGTCCCGTAGTGCGGGGGTTTGCAGATGGACACGTAGCAGTCGTAGCACATGATGGTGAGCAGGGCAAGCTCTGAAGCAAGGAAGACCAGCATAAATAGCTGTGCAGCACATGCTGAGTAGGAGATGTTCCTGGTGTCCCAGAGGGAATTGTGCATGGTTTTGGGGACAGTGGTGAGGATGGAGCCCAGGTCGGTGAGGGCCAGGTTGAGCAGGAAGAAGAACATGGGTGTGTGCAGGAGGTGGCCGCAGGCTACGGCGCTGATGATGAGGCCGTTGGCCAGGAGGGCAGCCAGGGAGATGGCCAGGAAGAGGCAGAAGTGCAGGAGCTGCAGCTGCCGCATGTCTGCCAATGGCAGCAGGAGGAAGTGGCTGATGGAGCTGCTGTTGGACATTTCTTCACTCTGGGCATTGTGGACTGTTGAAAGAAGACATTGATAAGATGGGACCCATTTCCTTGAGTCAATCCTATATATTGTATTTGGAATCCCTCAAAATAATTTCTTTTCCTCTGCTGGTACTTTGCTAATCTTTATTGAGTTGAAGTTTGTGCTGCAGCTAAGTTACTGCCTCATCTTACATCCTGCTCTCAGCCTGAACAGTGGGGAGTGCAGAGGGAAAAGAGAGGTCCCTGTGCCCCAGTGCATTCAGACCAGCTGATCTCCAGACAGGTGCCCCTTGCTCAATACAGCTCCCTCTAGTTCATGATGGACACACCTAAAAAATGCTTGCAAAATAAAAGTTGACAGTTTGATGCTACAATTTCAAAGTCAATTTCTCTAAACCCTTCTCTCTTTTACTCTGCAACTGGACAGGGACGCATTCCAAGGGCTGGTTTGATTAACTGCTGGCTGGAGTTGTGCCTACTGGGAGCTGTTTCTCTCTATCCAAGCCTTGTCCCTGCCAGTGCTCCCAGAGCCGAGCCCAGCCCTGGGCACTCAGCTCTGCCCTGCACACCCCTCCCAGCACAGGGCACTGCCCAGGGGCAGCTCCCTGGCAGCAGGGCCTAAAGGGCAGCTCAGACAAACAGAGATGCTGTAAGCCAAGGTGCTGCTGGTGCTGTCTGTAGGCAGAGGAGGGAGAGGGGGAACTTTCTGAGGGAGCCGTGAGGCAAAACTGCTGATCCCCAGGGTGACAGTGCAGGAGTCTCAGTGACAGAGACAACCCTGACAGCCCCTTTGCCTTTCCTTTATGAGAAAGCTGAGAGCAGCCCTGGCCATGCAGCATCATCTCCACAGCAGCAGGACCTGCCCTGGCAGGAGTCACTCCTTCCACCTCCCACTTCTCCCCAGAGTCCATGGGGAGCTCCTAGGCAGGCTGAGAGCTGCCCCTGGCAGGTGGCAGATGCCCTGGCCTGGCCAAGAGCCCTCAGGGCTGCAGGAGCTGCTCTGCACGACAGCCCTGGGCACCCCTGGCTGCAGCCCCAGCTTCAGCCCCTGCAGCCGTCCCTGGCAGCAGGAGCCGTCCTGCCCTGTCCCTCTGACGGTGCCCAGGGCAGCCCCGCTCTGGAGCACATCCTCTCCCAAAGCAGAAAGGGCAGCAGAGCCATCCTTACAGTCATGTCAGTCCTGTCCTGGGTCAGCTTGAGGAGATCCCTGCAGCCAGAGACTTACTGTGTCACGAGTCATGATGGTTTCTCCATGAAGGATACTCAGAATTTTCAAAGGCGGTAAAGATTTCTCCACGAATAATCTCAGCATTGTCCTTCCAGTTTCTTTAAGCCTCTGCCTCACTTCTCTCATGTACCTGCAGGCAGTGCCTTCAGCCCTGCTGGGCTGGGAGAGGAGCTGCTCCTCATGAGAAATCTCTTTTTGAAACTCTTCTTCGTTACCAGGAGCTGCCTCTGTGTCAGGATTTTGGCCCAGCTCAGCAGCACAGACACAGCATCAGGACTTTAATGACCCTCTCAGGGCTTTGGTGTTGTTTACATCAGTCTCAGTCCCTGAGAGTGTCTTCAAAAAACTTTTCAAGAACTCAAAATGAGAATGAAACACTGAACTTTCTTCAAATTTTAATAGGTCCCATTGAGTGGCATGACAGAGAAAATGTCCACACTTTCCAATCAGACCAGAACACTGCAGGCAGTGATGACAGGTGGGGACAAACAAGGCAAAGGTGTCTCTGATGCTCAGCAAACCTGCATGTGTTTCAGGATTGCAAAGGAACAAGGCCTGAGCCCCAGGCCCTGCCAAGACAGATCCTGTCCCTCCCTCAGTGTGGAGAGTTTGTCTGAGGCATGGTTGCAGAGCAAGGGCCATGCTCAGATGAAACTTGTTAAGGTTTAGCAGAAAACATGCAGGACGACGCGACAAACAGCAGGGATACTGTGTCCTTGTATAAAGAAGATACAAAATAACAAGGATGTTGATCAGCAGAAATCATGCAGCTGTAACCGCAAGGCTGACCACAGAAAGAACATGCATTGTGAAATAGCAAACCAATTAGGAGCTATAATTTTGTAATATGCATGAGCTAATTAACTGCATTATATCTGTATGCGAGCACGGTAATAAAGCTGAGACTTGTTGATCATGATAGCATGAGGCTCGTCTCCCGTTCTTCCACAAATGGTGACCCCTGGACGTGATAGCACGGTGGGACGTGATACCACGGTGAGAAGCAACGTAGGGTTTGGGTCCTGCATGCAGAGGGGCGGCTACAGAGCATTACCGGAGAGCTCCGTGCCCTGAGCGACCACAGAGGTGGGCTTGGCCGATACGTGCGGCCGAGACCTTGGGAGGCTGCAACAGCGCTGATGTGAGTATGGATAGGCAAGCAGCATATGATTTATTTACAGTATTTCTGCAAAAGCGTCAGGTTAAAGGGATAGATTTAAATAAAGAGCTACCAGACCTTTTAAAGTTCGCTTACTCTCAAGGTTTCTTTATTAACCCTCATACTGTCCATGAATTGTCTGAATGGAGACGGTTCGGGGATAAGCTATGGGAACTCACGTTAGATGATGATAAGGCGGCGAAAAAGATGAGTAAACTTTGGAGGGTAGTTCACAATGAGTTACTTTTGTGTCAGGCAGAGAAAAGGGCGGCACGGGAAGTGGTTACAGCTCAGGAAAAGAATCAAAGGTATCATTCCCAGTGGGACACTAGTACCCCTAATCCCCCCGTATTCACGACAGTTCATTTGCCGGCTGCAGCACCCGTTTCACCTTCAGCTCCTCCAGTAGCAGAAGAGCCTATCCCTGGGGGGGGGGGCTCCTTACAGCCCTGAGAACAGTGTCCCTATCCCTCAGTCGGCCAGCTTCCCAAGCAGCCAAGTGCCTATCCCTGAGGCAGAATCTGACCTTGCGGAGGCCATGGCAAGGGAGCGCCGGGAGGTTTGGGCAGCCCTAGCACGGCAAGGTGCCGCACAGGGTGATCAGGACATATTGGAGGCAGCCTCTGAGTGTCTTGCCTTTCCAGTTACTTTTGCTCCTAATCCTGCTGGGGGACTGCAAGCCACAGTAACAGTTCTAGATTGGAAAATGCTAGCGCAATTACGCTCCACAGTAGGGCAATATGGGGTCACTAGTGAGCCCACAAAGCAGATGCTTGAATACCTTTTTAATGCTCATGTTTTGCTACCAGCAGATATTAAGGGGATTGCTAGGCTCATCTTTACACAACATCAACACATTTTGTTTAACGCACACTGGCAGACTGAGGCTCAAGCTTCAGTCGCCATACAAAGAGCACAAGGAGATCCATTACAGGGCCTCACATTAGATGACTTGTTGGGATCAGGACCCTTCCAACAAATAGAGGCACAGGCACTCATGGGGCCAGATAAATGCCGTGAGGCAATGAGAGTAGCCAGAAGGGCTATTGAAAAAGTCAAACCACCTGGAGGTATACCTATTTACATGGGAATAAAACAGGGTCGAGAAGAAGCATTAGGTCCCTTTGTTGATAAAATTGCTGAGGCTATAGATAAAGCTGGTGTCCAGGACTATATGAAGGGAGCCTTGCTAAAGCAGTGTATTCTCCAGAACTGTAATTCCTCTACTAGATCAATAATAACCACTATGGCAGGAGACTGGACAATAGCAGACTTATTAGAAAAAGCAGCAACTATGCCATCAGGGTCGCAGGCATTTTTAGTGGAAGCAATTAAGCAGTTAAGATTGGGACTACAGGAACAGGCAAAGATATCACAGACACAGGTGTTAGCAGCTTTTGCGCCTCTCCAAGCAGCAACAGCAAGCACCGGCCCTTGTCCCTCACCATCTGGTGGACGCATGAAATGCTTTCGCTGTGGTAATAGCGGGCACATACACCGAGAATGTCAGGCGGCCGGAGTCTGGTGTGCAAAATGCCGCTCTGACTCACATAATACCTCTGCCTGTCGCCGGAGATCGGGAAACTTCCGGAGCAGCGCGAACGGGGGCCGCGCAGGGACACAAATAGCAGCTGCAATGTCACCAGCGCCATCTACAGCATCAGCCAACAACTACAACCAGCCACCAGCGGGAGCCTCGGGATGGACGTGGCAGCCTCAGTAGATGTCACCATAATGACTACACACCTGCACAAGATTCCGACTGGACTTAAGGGACCTATCATGATTAATGGAAAAACAGTGGGAGGACTTTTGCTGGGTCGTTCTTCAACCACGATGATGGGACTATTTGTGTTACCTGGTGTAATTGATGCGGACTATTGTGGGGAAATTATGATTATGGTCTATACCCAATACCCTCCGTTGAAAATCACTAAGGGATAAAGGTTGGCACAGTTAATACCGCTTCCTCAGATGGCCAAGGAGATTACGCCACTGCTACAAAAGGCAACGGGTCAAGAAGGTTTTGGCTCCACGGGAGGGCTAGTGCTAATGACTGTGGATTTATATGAGTGCCCTAGGAAGAAAGTGGAACTACAACTTAATAATCAAAGTATAACCCTTGTTGGATTACTGGACACTGGAGCAGACTCCTGTATTATTGCTCCACAAGAATGGCCTAAGGACTGGCCATTACAGGCCTCTGCCACCACGGTGACTAGGGTCGGGGGAATGACTCTCGCGAGCCGAACACCCGTGGTTACTGTAATTCTCGACGGGAAGCAGGCACAAGCGTCCTTTTCCATTACGATGCTGCCACCTACTGTTCAATGCTTGATCGGCCGAGACGTCCTAGCTCAACTCGGTATCGTTCTCACGAACGAACACCCTTTGGTATAGTGGCCGCTGCTTGGACTTTCCCCATTGCCCTCACTTGGACTACCAACGACCCAGTGTGGGTTAAGCAGTGGCCACTGAAAGGGGAAAGCTTACAACAGGCACATGCCTTGGTACAGGAACAACTCCGATTAGGTCATCTTAAATTATCTACTAGTCCCTGGAACACCCCCATATTTGTGATTAAAAAGAAGTCCGGCAGGTATCGGTTGCTCCATGATCTTCGTGCCGTCAACGCCCAAATGGAACCAAATGGGAGCTCTTCAACCTGGATTACCCAGCCCAGTGATGTTACCCCAGGACTGGCCTTTGTTAATCCTTGACTTAAAGGACTGCTTTTTTACCATTGCGTTACACCCTCAGGATACGCGTCGGTTTGCATTTACCTTACCAGCCATAAATCATCAAAGCCCTGACTCTAGGTATGAATGGACAGTGTTACCTCAAGGGATGTGTAACAGCCCAACCCTGTGTCAACTTTTTGTAGCCGCTGCCTTAAAGCCATTACGAAAACAATGGCCACAAGTGATTATTTATCATTATATGGATGACATCCTGTTTGCACAACCTCAGCCTTTTTCAGACTCACAATCCGAGCCATAGAACAAACACTAGCCACTAATAAGTTGGTTGTTGCCCCAGAAAAAATTCAGCGCTCAGCACCGTGGAAATATTTGGGATTGACTTTAACACAGCAAGTAGTCACCCCACAAAAACTAGACTTTCACTGTGATGTTGCCACTTTACGTGATGCACAAAAACTGTTAGGAGATTTGCAGTGGCTCAGGCCTATCTTTGGGATTCCTAATGAACTTATTGATCAGCTGCGCCCCCTGCTCGAAGGCACTGACCCTGCTCAACCGGTATCTGTCTCTTCTCAACAGCGTCAGGTCATCCAACTTATCGCCGACTGCGTTATACAAGGTCAAGTTCGCCGCAGGTCTCTAGACCTTCCTGTTGATATCACCATATGGCTGGGACCTACGCACTTCATGGGCGCGTTGACTCAACTTCAAAAGAAAACGGGGGAGAATTGGGTATTGGAGTGGATAGTTCCCCCATTACAACAACAAAAAACTATATGGCAAAAAATCGAGTTATTGTGTCTTCTTATCAAAAAAGGACGTCAACGCGTGGTACAGATTTTAGGCCTAGAGCCAGAGACAATATTTGTGCCCTTACAACAAGATGCTCTTGATTGGTATTTGGCCAATTCCATGGAACTGCAAGAACCACTGCTGGGCAGCAGTAGTATCATTGCTCCAAATAATACAAAAGCTCAGTTAAAATGGATAGGATCACACAGATGGATGGTCGTTCCTAAAAAACAGGACAAGCCCATATTGGAAGCACGGTATATACTGATGCCGGGAAAAAATCCTGGAAGGCCGCTATCACCTGGCAGGAGGAAGGAATCTGGAACAAGAAGATATTACAGGCAGAAGCTACTGATACATTTCAGACATTGGAGTTACTTGCTGTGGTGTGGGCATTAACAAATTTTGGAGGACCGCTCAATATTGTAACAGACTCATTATATGTGGCAGGTGTTGCCAATCGAATAGAGGATGCCTTCATTAAAGACATAAGAAACCAGAGACTGTATCAGCTCCTGACGCAACTACAGAAGGCATTACGGCAGCGAGAACAGCCTTATGCAGTGTTACATATCCGGAGCCACAATTGGGACATTGGTTTGGGAGAAGGGAATCAGCGAGCAGATAATCTGGTATCAGCCATAGCAGTACCTTTGCCTCAACACACATTGGCAAGAGAAGCTCACTCCATCTTCCATCAGAATGCAAAAGGCCTGCAGAGACAGTTCCGTATATCACATGCAGAAGCCACATCAATAGTCAGAAGCTGTCCCATATGCTGTAATCACAACAAAGGCTTGGGTTTGGGCACAGGGGTAAACCATCGTGGTACCAGAGCTAACGAAATATGGCAGACTGATGTTACGCATGTTAATTGCTTTGGTCGCTTAAAATATGTTCATGTTACTGTAGATACATATAGTCATTATATTTGGGTGACACCCCAAGCGGGTGAGAGGGCTGTTCATGTAATTAGACACCTTACTAGCTGTTTCGCGGTCATGGGAGTTTGTCAACAGCTGAAAACCGACAATGGTCCGGCTTATGTTAGTAGCCGAGTCCGAATATTTTTGAAACAATGGGGGGTACAACATATTACAGGCATCCCACATAACCCCGGAGGGCAAGCTATAGTAGAGAGAGCAAATAGCACCCTAAAGACTTATATTGAGAGGTTCAGTGATATTACAGATGTACAGGAACGCCTACTTAAAACACTGTATTGAACCACTTATGTGTATTTGGATCATCTGAGATGCCAGCCGCTGTCACACACTTTGAAGTGCTGAATGAAAGCAAAACTAAAGAATCAGCAGAGGTATGGGTTAGATACAAATGTTTAAAGACAGGGTTATGGCAGGGCCCAGCAAGGGTATTATACTGGGGAAGAGGATATCTTTGTGTTTCCACCCCAACAGGTCCTACGTGGATCCCAGCCCGGTGGATGAAGCCCTCACTGAAGCCTCAGAGTGGAGGACATCAGGAACCCTCGACTGCGCCTGGAGAGCCTGATCCGCCCCCATCGGGAGTTTCTCCGGACAGTGCTTGATCCTTCGCTTTGCTACGCGGTTACTACGGATCAATTCACATATTTGTTAACGTGTTTAGCAAACTATCAGTTGAGGAATATTAGAACACAGAGTTGTCTTTGTTGTTGGGACCAACAGCACCGTGCTTGGGTTTTAATACATTGTGGGGGATGTAGGCAACACGAGTGGATTCATCAACAGTCATTATTGGGTGAGCTATGGTGCTTAACCTGTAAACACTCTTGGAGGAGTGAGAGTCATTGTCAGGCATTAGAAAAGGCCACTGGGTTACCTTTTCCACAAGCAATAACTCTGTTTGAAAGCAGAGAGCAGCTACATTTAGCCTACGCCCGCTGGCAGTTGCAACACTCAATAATTAGAGTAAAAGCCTTAGTTCATACAGAAATTACCCAGAAAAAGTGTGAGACCTATTGTTATATTCCCCACCAGTGGACTGTGGTACCTTCGGAATGGGAACATCTCAATCAAAGGTTTAAACAGCTTAAGATAAAAAGGAAAGCAAGGAAGGGCAAAAGAAACAATGAGTAAATATGAGGTTGTTATGTGTTTTGACCCTTTTTACACAAATAACAAGTGCTTTTTGGGTTTCCCCTCAGCCAAAACGAAATATATGGGTTACTTTAGCTAATCTCACTAATCAAGAAGCCATATGTCTTTCTTTATCAACTCCAGGAAAACCGTTTTCCACCTGCTTAGTGGGAGTGCCTGCAGACACATGGCCTTGTCCATCAAAAATACCAAAATGCAAGGCCAACAAATCACGGACAACAATGAATGCGTGGGATCAATGGGCGCCCTATTTGCCCCTCGCACCTTTGGAACCACAAGAGGTAGAATTGTTGGGGTCAGTTAAAGCTGATGCATGTGTTTATTTTAACTTTACCAGTAAAGCCATCACTCCAGGGAATAATTATACCACTGTAGTTAATTCCTCTCTATCTGTTTATCAAAATGCATCTCTGTGGTGTAACTATACTGCAAGGAACATCTCCCTCTCTTCAACAACCCCAATTCAGTTGCCGGCTGGTATGTTTTTGATTTGTGGCGATAGAGCCTGGGCAGGTATCCCTTCTCGATTAAGAGGTGGTCCATGCACACTAGGGCGACTCTCGCTACTTACCCCAAACTCATCCATGATTTTAAATTACACACGGCATCACAGGCACAGACGGGAAAAATGATTAACCCACCAATTTACAAAGGAATGTAATTCAAATGTTGATTTTTGGTCTGCGGAACAAAGAATTTTTGCATCTATTTTAGCTCCTGGAGTAGCCAGTGCTCAAAGTTTAGCTACCTTAAATAAACTAGGATGCTGGTTAGCAAAACAGACCAATGCCACCTCCCTTGCTTTAAGCAACTTGTTAGCCGATGTAGACTCAGTCAGACATGCCACCCTACAAAACAGGGCAGCGATAGATTTCCTGCTTTTAGCACATGGATATGGTTGTGAGGAATTTGAAGGAATGCGTTGTATGAACTTGTCTGACCATTCACAATCAGTTCATGCTCAAATCGATAACTTGAGGGAATTGACAGGACAATTGCGATTAGAACAAGGATGGGGTTTAGATGGATGGCTTGCTTCTTTAGGACTTGGACCTTGGATTACCTCTATATTAAAATTAGCTGTGATGATTGGCATTGTGATCCTTTTGACAATTACCTGCCTTCCATGTATTTGTATGTGTTTACAAAATGCTATACAGCGAACAATGCAGACTATGTTTAATCAACATTTATTAGCACAATCAAAAGAAAACGGGGGAAATGTGGAGAGTTTGTCTGAGGAATGGTTGCAGAGCAAGGGCCATGCTCAGATGAAACTTGTTAAGGTTTAGCAGAAAACATGCAGGACGACGTGACAAACAGCAGGGATACTGTGTCCTTGTATAAAGAAGATACAAAATAACAAGGATGTTGATCAGCAAAAATCATGTAGCTGTAACCGCAAGGCTGACCACAGAAAAAGCATGCATTGTGAAATAGTAAACCAATTAGGAGCTATAATTTTGTAATATGCATGAGCTAATTAATTGCACTATATCTGTATGCGAGCACGGTAATAAAGGTGAGACTTGTTGATCATGATAGCATGAGGCTTGTCTCCCGTTCTTCCACACCCCCACCCCACCATTTCCCTCCTCCAGTCCCTAGGACTCAGAGCAGCTGAGGAAAGTTTCTCTTCATTGCCAACAAACAAAAGGTGAACATGATGCTATTTCATACCCATCACAATTCTTCCCTCAGCTTTCTTTGAGATGTCCCAACTGCATCCTCCATCCCACATCCACCATCCACAAGGGATTTCTGTGCAACACCAGTTTTCAACAAAGATGATAGATAGATATGAACAATCAAGGTGTTGTATCAGGATGCTCCACCTGGACTGAGGTCAAAACAGCTCCAACAGTGCCCTATTTGCAAAGGTGACAGTCATGGATGAAGAAGGGGTTCAGGCTGCTTTTGGTGTTGAGGAAATACTGAAACTAGCCTGACTCATTCTATCTCTTCCTCTCCTGGCTGAAGCTCCTCTCTTTCCCCTTCCATCCAAGGTCTTTTTTCTCCCACCAGGCCCCCGGTGAAGAGCCTGGCTCTGTGTTCTTTATCACCTCCTCGGTGGCACTCCCAGGCTGGCATGAGGAGCCCCTCAGCCTTCCCTGATCTGGGCTGGACAAGCCCAGCTCCCTCAGCCTCTGCTCACAGCCAAAGGGCTCCATCCCCACCTTGGGGCCCTTCCCTAACCCTGCTGCAGCTGCCAGACATCTTTCCTGCCCTGGAGAACCCAAGTCAGGACACAGTGACCTGGATAATGCACGTCCTTGATGTCCTGGTCACACAGCCCAGCTCCTTGTCCCCATGTCAGGCTCCGGGGTTGATTTGCGGAAGATCCAGTTCTCCATCCACTACTGAAGGTCCTACCAATGCTATAATGTCCCCTTAGTTCCAGTGGGTCCCAAAGTGTCAGAAGAGTCTCCATTGTTCCATGAAGCCCTGCAATGTCACTGTGGTTCCCTTGGTTCCACAGGGCTCCACTGTGTAACAATGATTCTTGGTTCCATGAGGTTCCTCAGGCACAATGGGCTCCTTGGATCCTCAGTGTCACAATGGCCCCTTGGTTCCATGTGGCCACACTGTGTCACAGTGGCTCATGGTTCCATGGGGCCACACACATTAATAATGCACCCTCGGTTCCATGAGGTTCTGTATTATACCATGGTCACCTTGGTTCTGTGAGGCTCCGCAGTGTCACAATGGACCCATGGTTCCACGAGGCCTTGCTGTGTCAGTGTCCTAGGGTAACTTTATGATGCTTGTATCCCCAATCGTCTGTTCTGTTTCTGCTGTATATTGAGTCCTGTGCCTTTAAGACTAGTTCTAAGAGCAAGGAGAAGCGCAGAGTTTATTTTGAGAAAACTGCCTGACTCCTCCACATTCTTCTCCGGACGGTGTGTTCGGCGGAGGCTTGGAGACACTGCAGGACAGAGATCTTTTTGCTTTTAGTTAGTTTCAGCTAGCTAGAGCAGAGAAGTTCCCTGGACTGTTTTTTTTTCCTTTCCTTTTTCTTGGAACTGTTTAAACCTGCTCTGGACTGAAAACCCAAGGGAGCACTGGGGGCTGCACCAGCGGCCCACCGGGGCCTGGACCTTGGCATTTTCCAGCAGCGCCAGAGGGACTGAGACTGAGGAGAGACTGAAAGAGAGCCGAGCTCCACCTACGGCAAGGACTTTCTCAATTGGCCATCTCACTCCAGAACGAGAGGTTTTATTGTTTCATATTATTCATTCTTTATACTTGTATGCACTTTATTTGTTTAGTAAAATAGTTTTTTCCACTTTTCTCCACAAACTTTTTTTTTCCGGACTGGTTAGAGGGAGGGGCCACTTAGGTTTGCTTCCCAGAGGGATCCTATATTTGAGTTTTCCCCCCAAATTTGTCTCCAAACCAGGACAGTCAGAAATGGCTCCTTGGTTCCAAGAAGTTTCTCCTTGGAACTGCAGTATCGCAGGGAACCATTGCTTCAGTGTGGCCCCTATCTGCCAAAACGGATTTTAGTTCCATGATGTTCCACTGTGTCCAAATGGACCCTGTGTTCCTTGAGTTTGCACAGAGTCACAGTAGAGACCTTGGTTCTGTGAGGCCCCATCATCACCAAATATCCGAAATATCAGAATAAGACTCAACACTAATTTGCTGTGTAGGAGGGTATCCTTGATTTGGGCCTCAGATCTAGTGAAGGGTAACTCCTACCTTACATGAACATGTAATTCTACCAGTGTGTTGTTTACGTACAGTCACTCAATGTGTATTTATAGTTACACATTTCCACAAAACCCACTTGAACTTCCCAGATTCACTCCTTGTTTTTTTCTATCACTACACACTCGAGCCAGATGTCTTCTTTTCGTCTTCCAACCATCCTCACATGAAAAGCAGCCCCTTTATGTTACTGGCTTCTTGGCTAAAACTTTACAGGCAGGGTACAAATGGAATTACCCTTTTGGTATCAAGCCCAAAGCTTTGCAGAGGCAGGCAGGACGCAGAGCTGTCAGCAAAGGAAGGGGCCAGCGAGGTGGGGCAGCCGGGGGATGACGACAGCCTGCAGGGACAGAGGCGCAGGGCATGGACACCGTAGGACAGCCTGGGCTGGAGAGGGCAGAGGGATGGGCAGCAGCTGAAAGGCCCTGACACAGCCAGCTCCTGCAGCACTTGGGCCATGGCTGCTGGCCCTGGGCCTGAGCCATGAGCAGGAGACAAGTGACCCTGGCAGGCCTGGGGCCTCATTGCCTCCTTGTCCCTGCTCAGCAGCCTGGCAGGGGCCGCCCCATGGTGCTGCCCTTGGCATTGCACATCCCCACATCCCAGTGTCCTGGGAAGAGCCCTGAGCACTGGGGAGGGACAGGATCTGCCTTGGCAGGGGCTGGGGCTCAGGCCTTGGCCCTTGGCATTCCTGAAACACATGCAGGTTTGCTCAGCATCAGAGACACCTTTGCCTTGTTTGTCCCCACCTGTCATCACTGCCTGCAGTGTTCTGCTCTAACTGGAACCTGGGGAAACTTTCCTCAGTTGGGTTGCTCTCTGGGACCCATTAAAACTTAAATTGAAACACTGAAGTTTCCTAAACTTTGATTTCTTGAGAAGTTTTTTGAACATACTCTCAGGGATGAAGTTGAATGTAAACAACACTAAATCCATGAGAGGCTCATTAAAGGTCTTGTGCTCTGTCTGTGCTGCTGAGCTGGACCGGGCTCCTGGCAACCAAGAAAAGTTTCAAAAATACATTTCTCCTGAGAAGAAATCCTCCTGCAGATGGGTCAATTGTGTTATTTGAAATGTAGACTCAGAGTGAATATTTACAGTGGCAGAACTACCTTTTCTGTTCCTTTCTCAATAATTGTTAACTCTCTCTTCTTTGTTTTGGTTTCGTTTTGTTCTTAACAATATAGAACATCATTCTCTTACATGGAATATTAGCTTTTGTTCTTATTCCTACTGGTATCGATGCCTATGGAACCTTAACTTTTGAATACAATATGTATGTTTCACCAGCAAATAAACACATTGAACTGATTAATAAAACTAATCAGTCTCTAGCTCCCACTGCTGCCTTAGAAAATTCTCTTGCTCCTTTTTCAGGTTTTGTTGCTTTTGTCTTCTGCAATTTCAGTTCTTCTCTTGGCTGAAGCAACTTCTCTGCTTGCTGTTACTCTCCTTCTTGTATAGTTCTTTTCAACACTTTCCCCTGTACAGTTCCAAACTCATTTTCATGATGTTTCTTCTCTTTGAGTTTGGTCACCTCCTTTTTTTTTGTGTTAGTTGGTCACTCCAAGATTTTCTTATATTTCTTTTGTGCAGCTCTCACTCCACCTTCTCAAAGCTCTGCTGCCACTTCTAGCTACGCATTGCTGCTGTGAACACTGGCACGTGCTGCCCCAGGATCCCACAAATTGTGGCCATAGCTTGGGGTCAGTGTCTCATAGGTTATTCAGACTCTTGGGCTTTCAGTTCTGCCTACATTGCTTTCAAGCTCTCAGGTCCACCTGGCTGCAATTCATCTGGATTTTTTAAGGCTCTCATGTCTCCCTATTTTGCTCTCAGACTCTCTTCACCTGCTCTGATCTTCAGGCTCTTGACCCACCTGGCTCAGTTCAACTGGGCTCCACCATCTCACTGTCTCACTGGTCTGTAGTCATCTGCCAGGATCATCATTCATTGTTGCCCAGTCCTCATAAGAGGCACCAGTTGACAGTGGAGCCATGACTGATACAGGTGTCGGTCTCTTATTATCTAAAAACTCTTATACCTTTCTCTCTGTAGCCTACCCACAGGCAGCTCCACGCAGCCTTCTGACTCCTTCTCTTTTCCCCCTGCAGGATGGCTAACTCTTTCCTGTCCCTTGCATGAGCACCAGACCCTCTCTGTCCCTCACACGCCTGGTTGACCCTTCTTCTCACAGCAGAGCCTGCAGCCTCCAACTGACTCTTGCCCAGCTCACCCAATGTGTTATAACACTCACTCTCATTGGACATACCTGGGATCTATTAAGGGCAAGGCTGTTCCCACTCTTGGGAATTAGTACAGCTGCAATTTATCAGGGGTAAGATTGCCTTCAGCACTACCTCTATTCTCTTTACAATCTGTCCTCCCACACCAAGAAGAATCTGTGTACAGTACAGAACTTCATGGAACCAAGGGGCCATTGTGGCACAGCAAGGCCTTGTGGAACCAAAGGGACCATGGTGACACTATGGAACCTCATGGAACTACGGGTCCAGTGTGACACAGCAGGGCTGCAGAACCAAGGAATCCATTGTGACACTACAGAACCTCATGGGATCATGGTGTCCATATTACACTACTGAACCTCATGGAACAAAGGGTCCCTTGTGACACTGTGGAACCAAGGAGACTGTTGCTGGCAGTATGAAAGCTCATGGAACCAAAAGTCCATTGTGACATTGTCGGACCTCATTGAACCATGGAGACCATTAGGATACTTCAGGACCCCCTGGAACCAAGGAGCCATTGTGACCCTGCAGGGCCTTGTATAACCAAGGCGTCATTGTAGCACAGCAGGGCCTCATGGAATCAAGGGGATCATAGTGACACTGTGGGGCTCCATGAGACCACAGGGACATTCTGACTCTGGAGCCAAGGATACCATTGTGACACAACAGTTCCTCATGGAACCAAAGAGGCCATTGTGATCTGGTGGGGGATTCCACTGAGACTATGATGACATTTCAAGGCCTTGTGACACCAAAGGACCATTGTGGAACTGCAGGGCCTCAGGGAACCAATGAGACCATTGTGACATTGCACGGCCTCATGGCAGCAAGGGGACATTGTGACACTCTGAGGCTTTGTAAACCGAGGGACCACTGTGCCACTGTGTGCCACCATGGAACCAAGGAAATCATTGTGACACTACAGGGCTGCATGTAACTAAGAACTCATGTAATGGTGAGGGGCCCAATGGAATCAAGGTGCCAATCCATACATCAAGGCTTCATGAATCCAAGGTGCCACTGTGATACTGTGGAACCAAAAGAGACCATTGTAACACTGCAGGGCCTCATGGAATTCTGTAAACCACTATGACATTCTGAGGCTTGTTTTACATGGCCTGGTTTCAGGTAGCAGGAGAGGCCACAGAGGTGGCTTCTGTAAAAAGCTACTGGAAGCTTCCACCATGCAGAGTAGAGCAAATCTCTGATTGCTCTGAAGATGGACATGATGCTGGCCCAATTAGAGAAGTTGGTAACACCTCTGTAATGACATATTTAAAGAAAGAAAATCAAAACAGCACATGCACCGTTGTTTCCAGGGGCTGCCCAGGGACAGCTCAGCATGGCCTGCAGCGACCAGCCATGGCATCCACCACCATTTTGTGTAGCCCATAGCGTGCCTTGCCTGCTTGGCCACCCCTAGCTAGCCATGCCACGGGCAGGAGGGCAGGGACAGCGATGACAGCTTCTCCATCTCAGTGCCCCACATGAAGAAAAGCATTAAACAGCACCACCACCATAGCATCCGCATGGCTGGTAGTGGAAAAAGGAAGAGTAATTTTCCAACATGGAAATTCACCAGAAACAAACTCTTGGCACTACAAGATGCTGCAAGAATCTTTGAATTAGTGGAACTTGTTGGCAATGGTACCTACAGGCAGCAATTCTTCTTTTAGATAGAGAAGAGGAGGAAGTGGAGACATGTAAGAGAAAACAACATGGCAGCACCAAGGTGAGTGGAAAATGAGAGGGAGGAGATGCTCTAAGAGTTGGAGCTGAAATTTCTCTGCAAACAGTGGTGAGGACCATTGTGAAACAAACTGTCCCCCTGTAATCTGTGAAGTCCATGGGGAATGCAGAGATCTACTCGCAGCATGTGGGAAAAGTGCTCATGCTGGAGCAGGGAGATGCCAGAGGAAACTGGGATCCAGTGATAGACCAGAAGAGAGAGAGAGGGCCCTTGCTCCTAGAAATAAAGAAAGAGGACCTTTCCTGCCAAACTAGAGCAGCCTATCCTTAAAAGACTGCACCCCATGAAGAAGTGTCCCACACCACAACAGCATTGGAAAGACTGGCCGTGGCAGGGACTCACAACATAGCAGAAGAAAAATTCCTCTCCCTGAGCAAACAGAAAAAGATCTCGGTGACAAACGGAAAAAAAACCCCACTCCCTGTCTCCCTGCATTATTGGTGGCAAAGAGGAAGGGTCTGCGGAACAAAAATTATTAAAGGCTTCTTTTACTTCGCATTATCCTCTCTGACTCTGTTAATAATAAATGTACTTTATATCTTTAAATTTGAAACTATTTTGCCCTTAGGATGGTTTTTTTTTCCAGTCCTCATCTCAACTCATTAATCCAAACCACGACAGAGGCCTTGTGAATAAAGAGGCTCTGCAGGGCCTTGAGGAACCAAAGAGCCATTGTGACACTGCAGGGCCGAATGGAAGCAACGAGACCATTCTTGGAGTGCCCATGAAACCAAGGGGCCATTGTGACACCACAGGGCCTCAGAGAACTGAGGTAACCATTGTGACCTTGCCAGGTCTCATGGAAGGAAGAAGCCATTGTGACACTACAGGTACCCAAGGAACAAGGGCCCAGGGTGACACAACCAGGCCTTTTGGAACCAGCAGAGCCATGGTGATCCTGGGGAGCCCAATAAAAGCAAGGGGCCATTGTGGCTCTCTGTGACCTCATGGAACCCATGGGCCATTGTGTCACAGGGCAGTCCCATAGAACCAAGGAAACCACTGTGACACTGCAAGGCCTCATGGAAGCAAAGGGACCAATGTGGCACTGTAGACCCAGAGCAGAGATCCCTTGTCCCAGAAAGTCCCTGGCAATGCAGGGATGAAGGGAACAGGACAGGTTGTGGGCATCAGGAGCAGGGCACAGCCAGGGATTTGGGGTGGTTGTGAGCCCAGGGCAGGAGCCAGCCCTTGGCCTTGGTGAACCTCATCCAACTGTCCTGGGCCCATGGCTCCAGCCTGTCCAGATCCCTCTGCAGAGCTTCCTGCCCTCCAGCACAGCCACACTCCCACCCAGCCTGGGCTCACTGGGAACTGACTGAGGGTGCCCTCGATGTCCTCATCCAGATCATCCATCAAGAGATTTAACTGACCTGGCCCCAATCCTGAGCCCTGGGGACACCTCTGGATGTGACTCCATTCCTCAGCTGCTCTGAGTCCCGGGAGTTGGAGGAGGGAAATGGTGGGGTGGGGGCAGGGACACAGTGTGATTGATTGTCAGCCATGAAGGGTCTGGATTTTCAGATCTATTCAGATTGCACTAGGAGGTGCTGGGGATCCATATCAACTGGGGATTGCCGATATCAATCTATAAACAGGAAAAGAAACCTAAACAGGACAAAACAACTATTTCTTTATTGTTTTTAATAGAATATATTCACTTTGAATACACTTCTGAAAACTGCAGAAACCTCTAATTAACCACAGAAGAATTGAAGACGTGAATGACTCCTGGGGGTTTGTCAAGTTTTGGTGTTTTGAACAAATGTTAATGAGCCTTTGTCAACAAATTTCTCAGCTGAAGACCTCAGGAAGAGGCCTTTGGAAAAGTAAAATTCATTCCAACCACCAGGTTGCTGATGAGCTATCCTCATCATGTCAGGAATGACCAGAAATGGGCACAGCTTTCTGGCTGCCCCAGCTTTGGGATGGGCCCTGGGCCTGGAGCAGGAACAGCTCCTGAGGGCCACAAGGCCGGGGCTGTTGTGCTGGCCTGGGCAGATGGGATGGCAGCAGGGGCTGCAGAGCTCTCAGGATGTCCTGGAGAGGAGAGCAGAGCACACAGGGAGCCTCCTTTTCCCTTGGCCAGGCACCTTCCCCCATGGCTGGGGCTGAGCCCTCTCTGAGTTGCAGCTGCTGCTGTGCCCTTCCGAGGGGCTGAGGCCGTGGGGCCCCTGCCCAGAGCAGCCTGCCCTGAGCAGAGCTGTGGGGCCAGAGC
>JANEHK010000436.1:0-25668 GCA_025960845.1 Tachycineta bicolor | reverse complement strand
AAGGAAGGAAGGAAGGAAGGAAGGAAGGAAGGAAGGAAGGAAGGAAGGAAGGAAGGAAGGAAGGGAAAGAAAATCCAGAGCAGGTGTTTCTCATCATGTGGAGCATGAAACCTGGTGTTTCCTGTCTGATGCAGAGCCCAGATCCAGAATTTTCCCAGTGCCCACACAGCCCAGGTTCAGCAATTTTGTGGCACCACATCTGGGCAGTGCCGGCACCAGAACTCCAGATGCAGCAGTTTGCCCTCATTGGTAGCAGCCAGATGTGGCAATTGCCTGCTGCTGGGGCACGCGGGGGCTCTGGCTGAGCAGGAAAGCTGAGCCTGAGGCAGGAGCTTTTCTGGGCTGCTGCAAGGCACCCGTCCAGCTGTTTTTGCTGCAGATGAGCCTGAGGAATGGTCATTGCTTGCAGTCTCAGATGCTATGTGTGTGCAGGTGAAAGTAGGCAGGGTAGGAGCAGCTCTGCTGGGGGCCAAGTGTTTTGGTGCTTTTGAATGAAATCCCTGCCAGCTCTGGGCACAGTTCTTAAAACTGTATGTGAGCCTCATCTGTGGCACTATGGGGGAGGCCAAGAAGACCTTCCCAGTGCTGTGGGCAGAGGAGTAAAGCTGCGGCCAGGCCGGCAGGGGCTCAGTGGCCTCTCAGTGGTGTTGAGTGGACGCAGCTCTGGACACTTGCCATTGAGCGTCTCCAGGCAGGAACATTGGGGCTGCATTCGCTGTGGTGTCACAGACACGGGAACGCTGGGGCTGCCACCACTGTGCTGTCAGCAAGGGAGGAGAGCTGCGGCTGCCACAACTATGGTGTCATAGAGAGTGGAACATTGCTGTTGACCCCACGGTGTTGTCATAGAGAAGGGAACACAGGGATTCCACCAATGTGATGTCAAAGTTAGGGGAATACTGGTGCTACCACTACTGTGAAGTCATAGAGAGGGGAACAGTGTGGCTGCCATAACTGTGTTGTAATAGACAGGGTAACACAGGGATTCAAGGACTGTGATACCATAAGGAAGGGAACAATGGGGCTGCCACCACTGTGATGTCATAGACAGAGGAAGACAGGGATTCCACAACTGTGATGTCATGGAGGAGGGAACAATGGGGCTGCCAACACTGTGTTGTCATAGAGAGGGGAACACAGGGGTTGCCACCACTGTGATGTCATAGACAGGGGAACACAGGGATTCCACCACTGTGATGTCAAAGTTAGGGGAATGCTGGTGCTACCACTAATGTGTTGTAATAGAGAGGGGAACACAGGGGTTGCCACCACCGTGTTGTTATATAGAGGGGAACACAGGGATTCAACCACCGTGATGTGATAAAGAAGGGAACAATGGGACTGCCACCAATGTGTTGTCATAGAGAGGGGAACACAGGGGTTGCCACCTCTTTGATTTCATAGACAGAGGAAGACAGGGATACCACCACAGTGATGTCAGCAAGAAGGGAACAATGGGGCGGCCACCACTGTGCTGTGATAGAGAGGGGAACACAGGGGTTGACACCTCTGTGATGTCATAGACAGAGGAGGACAGGGATTCCACAACTGTGATGTCAAAGTCAGGGGAATGCTGCTTCTACCACTACTGTGATGTCATACAGAAGGGAACAGTGTGGCTGTCATCACTGTGTTGTCATAGACAGGAGAACACAGGGATTCCAACACTGTGATGTTATAAAGAAGAGAACAATGGGACTGCCACCAATGTGTTGTCATAGAGAGGGGAACACAGGGGTTGCCACCGCTGTGATGATGTAGACAGGGGAACACAGGGATTCCAGGACTGTGATGTCAGAAAGAAGGGAACAATGGGGCTGCCACCAATGTGTTGTCATAGAGAGGGGAGCACAAGGGTTGCCACCACTGTGGTGTCATAGACAGAGGAACACTGGGATTCCAGGACTGTGATGTCAAAGTTAGGGGAATGCTGGTGCTACCACTACTGTGAAGTCATAGAGACGGGAACAGTGTGGCTGCCATCACTGTGTTGTCATAGAGAGGGGAACACAGGGATTCCAGGACTGTGATTTCAGAAAGAAGGGAACAATGGGGCTGCCACCAATGCGTTGACATAGGGAGGGGAACACAGAGGTTGCCACCACTGTGATGTCATAGACAGAGGAACACAGGAATTCCACCACTGTGATGTCAGCAAGAAGGGAACAATGGGGCTGCCACCACTGTGCTGTAATAAAGAGGGGAACACAGGGGATGCCACCACTGTGATGTCATAGACAGGGGAAGATAGGGATTCCACCACTGTGATGTCAAAGATAGGGGAATGATGGTGCTACCACTACTGTGAAGTCATAGAGAGGGGAAAAGTGTGGCTGCCATCACTGTGTTGTCATAGAGAGGGGAACACAGGGGTTGCCACCACTGTGATGTCATAGGCAGAGGAAGACAGGGATTCCAGGATTGTGATGTCATAAAGAAGGGAACAATGGGGCTGCCACCACTATGTTGTCATAGAGAGGGGAACACGGGTTGCCACCACTGTGATGTCATAGACAGAGGAACACAGGGATTCCACCACTGTGATGTCAAAGTTAGGGGAATACTGGTGCTAAAACTTCTGTGTTGTCATAGAGAGGGGAACACAGGGGTTGCCACCACTGTGATGTCATAGACAGAGGAACACAGGGATTCCACCACTGTGATGTCAGCAAGAAGGGAACAATGGGGCTGCCACCACTGTGTTGTCATAGAGAGGGGAACACAGCGGTTGCCACCACTGTGATGTCATAGACAGAGGAAGACAGGGATTTCACCACTGTGATGTCAAATGTAGAAGAATGCTTGTGCTACTACTACTGTGAAATCATTGAGAGGTGCACAGTGTGGCTGCCATCACTGGGTTGTCATAGACAGGAGAACACAGGGATACCAGGACTGTGATGTCATTAAGAAGGGAACAATGGGGCTGCCACCACTGTGTTGTGATAGAGAGGGGAACACAGGGGTTTCCATACTGTGTTGTCATAGACAGAGAAACACAGGGATTCCACCACTGTGATGTCATAAAGAAGGGAACAATGGGGCTGCCACCACTGTGTTGTCATAGAGAGGGGAATACAGGGGTTTCCACCACTGTGATGTCATAGACAGAGGAACACTGGGATTCCAGGACTGTGATGTCAAAGCTAGGGAAATGCTGGTGCTACCACTACTGTGAAGTCATAGAGACGGGAACAGTGTGGCTGCCATCACTGTGTTGTCATAGACAGGAGAACACAGGGATTCCACCCGTGTGATGTCATAAAGAAGAGAACAATGGGGCTGCCACCAATGCGTTGACATAGGGAGGGGAACACAGGGTTTGCCACCACTGTGATGTCATAGACAGTGGAAGACAGGGATTCCACCACTGTGATGTCATAAAGAAGGGAAAAATGGAGCTGCCACCACTGTGTTGTCATAGAGAGGGGAACACAGGGGTTCCCATACTGTGATGTCATAGACAGAGGAATGTCACCGCGACGCACAAAGCAATCACGCAGACATAAATCATTCGAAAGCAGAGAAGCCTCTGATTCCAACTCACTACCGTGAGAACGGAGAGAGCAGGAAAAAAGAAGGGCCTCCTTGTTTATTCTTTACTTTTTATACATTTGTGGATCTGGCAGAAGATTGGCTTTTTGGGTTTCCACACCTCATCCTCAGTGGCCAGACCCACTGTCCGTTACAGTTGTTTTTCAGGTTAGAAATATGCAAACAAAGGACAAAGAATGAGAAACAAAGGGTTTGTTTATGTTACATCTATGGGAAAGGTAGAAAACTGCTCCTAATATTGTACAGTAACGAAAAGATCTGACTCCATTATGAATTTCAAGAAGGCTAATAAGAAAGCTCAGAAAAAACAGGGTAACTTCTCACCCTTTTAACTTTAAAAAAAGAAAAAACAGAAAAAGAAAAATGAACAATTTTACAAAGGGAATATATACAAATTCAATCACTGTCTGTGGAGGAATCATCAGAGTGATCACTCGAGGATTCATCCACTTGGTGGTTTTCAAGTTGATCACGGCTTCCACCTTGCCTGTCAGCTGAATTCTGCCTCTGTGGTCGCAGGTCAGGACGGACACACTTTGAAGGTAGCCAGCGTGTCCCAGTGTCTGTGGACACACACGCATACCCTCGCCCCATAGCGATTAGGTCATAAGGTCCTTCCCATTGCCTGGTGACTACATTTCGGACCCGTACCTTCGCTCGAGGCTGTTGCTCACCGTCCGACGCCTGCAACGAGAGATGATGGTTCAAAATGACAGGATTATTTGAGTTCTGCGGCACCGTAAGGTGATTGATGGTCTACAAAGCCTTTGCCAACCGACTGTGTGGGGTTTCACCCTGCATTCCCCGTTTCTGCTTCTGAAGAACACGTTTGAGTGTACCATGATTGCGTTCTACAATCGCTTGTCCCGTCGGAGAATGAGGGATGCCAAAGTTATGTGACACACCCCATGACTGTAGGAACTGCCGTACCTGCTGCGAGGCATAAGCAGGACCATTGTCGGTTTTCACAGCAGAAGGTATGCCAAGAACAGCAAAGGCCTGCCTCCAGTGGGCAATGACATCTCGGGCTTTCTCTCCTGTGTGAGCAGAAGCCCACATCGCAGAGGAGAATGTGTCCACCGTGACATGCACATACTTGAGCCGGCCGAATTCGGCGACCTGGGTAACATCGGTCTGCCAAAGCTCCAAGGCTTTAAGGCCTCTGGGGTTAACCCCTGCCGGCAATGGCACACCAAGGGCATGACAGTGGTCACATGACTCGACAATTTCATGAGCCTCAGTGCCTGTCAATTGGAACTGCTTCTGCAGCGTATGCGCATTTTGGTGGAAAAACCCATGCGATGCCTTGGCCTGCGCGAGCACGTCAGGTTGAGGGGCTACCCACGCTGGGTTAGCCAACTTGTCAGCCCTTGCGTTACCTTCCGCTACAAATCCTGGCAAATTAGTATGACTCCGTACATGCAGAACATAATATGGATGAACTCCGGCCTGAATTGCACACCACAGGGCCTTCAGTAAATTAAACAAGGCAGGGTTACTGACCTCCTTCAAAACTGAATAACCCAATCGCTGTGCAATGTCGGCAACATAGGCGGAGTCCGTGATCAAATTGAAAGGTTCCTGGGAAAATTTCTCAAATGCCATGACAGCAGCCTTTAATTCAACCAGTTGGGCTGACCCATCCTCATGGCCTTCCAAAACCTGCCACTCAGATCCATCCTGCCAGGTAACAATGGCTTTTCCTGTTTTGCCCGACCCGTCAGTGAAGACGGTGGGACCTTGCACTGGCTCTTGGCTATTTTTGGGTCGTAGAGAAAATTGAGTATTTTTGGCCACTTGCAATAGCTTGTGGCTAGGCAGATGATAAGTAATCTGCCCTGAAAAACCCTCGAGAGCACTTTGCAGCGAAACATTGTTTGCATAGCTCCAATCAAATTCCTCCCTCTGAACCGGGAGTATGATTTTTGAGGGATCTGCACCCATCAATTGCAAACAGCGTTGCCGGCACTTGATTATCAAGCGCGCAATCAATTCAAACAGTGCTGTTGCCGTCTTATGTGGCTGATGAGGCAGGAAGACCCATTCCAAGACGTGCAGAGGATCTGTCCAATCATCATTCCACTGGCCGATGATACCTGTAGGATGTAAATCAGGAGTGGTAATGAACACAGTGACATCAATGGAAGGTTCAATGCGGTACACTTGGCAAGCCGAAACAGCTTGCTGAACCTCCCCCAGCACTTTTCGTGCCTCAGGGGTTAATTCACGAGGTGACTTTAAATCAGTGTCCCCTTTCAACAATTCAAACAAGGGAGACAGTTGTGCTGTGGTCAGCCCCAAGTAAGGACGTAACCAAGTGATAATACCTACCAGCTTCTGAGCATCATTCAGTGTCTTCACCGATTGCACAAATTGCACCTCCTGGTGACGGATTGTCCGTTCCAGAATTTTGACCTCCAAATATTTCCAGGGAGGTTGTTGCTGTACCTTTTCTGGAGCTATCTGCAGTCCATGTGAATGTAGAGCATTCAACAACTGAGGCTGTATCCTCAGCAGCTCATCCTGGGTGGGCACAGCCACCAAAATGTCGTCCATATAATGATAGACGTGAGCTTCAGGAAACTGCTTGCGAACTCCAGACAAGGCACGGGCTACGTACCATTGGCACAACATTGGTGAATTCCGCATTCCTTGAGGAAGAACTCTCCATTGATACCGCTGTGCGGGCTCTGCATTGTTTATTGTTGGTACCATGATGGCAAATTTTGGTCTGTCATCGGGATGCAGAGGGATTGTAAAAAAACAATCCTTCAGATCCGCAATGAGGACCGGCCAGTCCGCAGGAAGCATGGTAGGCGATGGCATACCAGCCTGCAATGTTCCCATGCCTTCCATCACGGCATTGATCTTTCGGAGGTCTTGTAGCAACCTCCATTTCCCAGACTTCTTTTTGATACAAAAGACAGGAGTGTTCCAGGGACTGGTAGATGGTTCCAAATGCCCCTGATCCAACTGCTCCTGTACGAGTTCACGAAGGGCGACTAGCTTGTCATGAGGGAGGGGCCACTGGTTCTCCCAGATGGGTCTGTCCACCAGCCACTGCAAAGGAGGCGTGGGACACTCTGCGCCCTTCATCACAGTGGCCCCAGTCAAAAATCCGTTCCCAGTCGCACCCCCCATGCGGCCAATACATCCCTCCCCCAGAGGTTCTGAGGAATCTCAGCAACATGAGGCCAAATTATGGCTGTCTGTCCCTCCGGGTTCGTGATGGCCACGGGATTCTGGCTCACGTAGCATTGCTTCGTTCCTCCGAAGCCCACGATCGGTGCCTTTGCCAGGGTCAAAGGCTACTGAGGGGGCCAAGCAGCCAGGGAGAGAATGCTCACGTCAGCCCCCGTATCTAGGAGGCCTCGAAGGTGAATCTCGGATGGCGTTGCACCAACCATGGACACAGTACACAGCGTCTCAGGACGGTCTTTGGTCAGGACAGCAGTCCAGTGCACCTGAGGTGGCCCTGTAGAGCTGAAGCCACCGTCTCCTCACACCGCTCCTCTGGTTCTGGAAACAGAAGACTTAAAAGGGACAAGTTGAGCAATTCGTGTGCCTTTTGGAATAGTCAGAGGGGGGATGGGTGTGGAGACCATTGCGTGAATCTGTCCCGAAAAATCCGCATCAATCAGTCCCAGGTGCACTATGATACCTTGAATGGTGGCACTGGACCTACCCATCAAAAACGCGCTCATGCCATCACCCAAGGGACCAAAGGCATCCAGAGGAACCTTGTGTATTTTGTCCGAATCAATCACAACAGACTCGGCTGTGCAGACATCAACACCTGCTGAACCGCGGGTGCTGGCTGCAAGCCTGCTGAGCAGATCTCCATTGGTTGGGGCTGAGGCAGAGACATTTGTTTTGGCACGCGTCTCGCCTTCGCGCTCTGCGTCACGTTTCCCGAACTGCCCAACGGCTGACCATTCACATGCACTGTCGCCTTACACGCATTTGCAGCGTGATTCGGCCTTCCACATCGTGCACAATAGAACAAGACAGCTGTAGACTCCAGTGCCTTTCCGCCCTGTTTCTTCCTGGTCCGAGCACCCCACTGCCGCTGTTGCACCCCTTGGGGAATGACCCAAGCAGGCTGCACAGCAGCAGTCACGGCCGGTTGCACGTCCGCAGGCACGGCCAGCTGGACTGCCGTAGCCACTGTCGGTTGAACAATCGTAGCCACAGCTGGCTGCACAGCTGCAGGCACGGTAACCACCTGTTGGCTGGAAGGGGATACCTTTGCACAGGCCCCAACCATCTCTGACATGGATGGTTCCCCGGGAAGCGCTTCAATTATCCTCTTGCAAACTGCATTGCAGTTGCCCTGAGCAAGGGACTGAATCATGAGCTTCCTTGTTGTAGGATCACTCACCTGCTTCTCCACAGCAGCCGTCAGCCGTCCTGCAAAGCGCAGGAAGGGCTCATCAACTCCCTGGACAATCATTGCATAGGGCTGGTGTGGAGTAGCCAGCTGTAAGGTCTGAACCAGGGCTGCCATGCCTGTTTGTTGGCACTGCTCCTGGACCAAGGGATCATAACCAGCCGGCCCTTCAGCCCTGGTATAATTGCCTGTTCCCATTAGCATATCGATATTAACCATATGCCTAGGATCACCCTGACCTAGTGTCCTATTCCGTTCCACCGCTCTGGTTGCCAGCTTAGTCCATGTATCCTCAAAGAAGTCATATTCAACCGGTGGGAGAAGGGCTCGAGCCAAGCTCCGAATGTCAAAGGGTGTCAAGGGACTGGCATTAAAACTACGGAGAACCTGCATCACCTCAGTTGAGCCCAGACCATACTTCCCGACTGCATCCATCAGTTCTGTCAAAGCCTGCCAAACCAAGGGTTGATAGGTGTTATGAGTAGCACCCTGAAGGACAGGAAAGGCCTGAAGACCCTCAGATGAAGCAACAGCAACAGCACTTGCCTTATCCTTCCCCGTACAGGGTCCTACAGGGTCAGATGCAGGCAGTGCAGTTCCTGCACCGGCACTTAATCCTTCCACCTTAGCCTTTACTTCGTCCCAGAACTGGCCGCGGTCTCTCGGCCTTACGGTCACCTGACAAGGGGGTAGCGTCCAAGCCGTTGACGAAGAGCCAACAGCGCGGGAACTTTTGCTCTTATCAAAGACCGGCCGCATTCCAGCCATGTCCCCGCTTGCGCTGAACTTAACCACCTCGCCGCCCGTAGCCACCGCTGCAGCGCTCGCAGCGGGAAGCGGGGGCGGGGTCAGACCAGCCGCTGGTGTCGGGCCCGCCGCATCTGCAGTGGGGCTGGAGCCCGCACCGGCCGCTGGAGACCGGTCAGATGCCTCTGCAACAGGCACTACTGCTAGGAGGGTCGTGTCGCGTCTAATCGGAGGCGGAGACCGCGCCTCCTTCCCTGGCGGGGCTGCGTCGGTCTTGCTGGCTGTCTATTAAAACTGGCCATCTCAGAGCCTCTTCCCGCCCTGCGAGCATCGCCAGCAGCCCATAGGGCCGGCGCGGCAGGCGGAGTGTCCAGAACCCCCCCGATAAGGGGTCCCTCGGGGGCCCGGGAGCCCGCGGCCCCCCCCAGCCCAGAGCGGGGCGAAGCTGTCAGCCCGCGCAGGGAGGCGGCGCCCACCGAGGGACTGACCGGAGCCCTGCCTTTGGCAGCGTCCCGCGGCGGCGTGGGGGCAGAGGCAGCCAGTACAGCCGCCTCTGGACCCGGGCTGGGCGGCAGAGCAGGCAGCGTCACGTCACCTGTCTCCATCAGATACGTGACGGTCGTGCGACAAAAGAGGCAATGTATAGTAACAGAATTCTTGCCAAACGAAAGCGGAGCCTGCTCTCCCGGGCCGCGCCCTCCCACCAAAGCCGGAAAGGCATGGAGAGGAGCTGGCTCCGCCCCGCTCCAGCTGCTCTGCGGAGCGGGGATCAGCGGGACCGCCCCCGGGCTTGGCGGGGCTCTGCCCCGCCTCTGCCCGAAACCAGCGCCGGAACCCGAGGGGGGGGAAAACCCCCCGCGCAGGAACGGGGGATGGAGGGGAAGAATCGCAAAGAATCTCAAGTTCAGATCCCGGATCTGAAACAATGACCCTGCCTCCTTCCAGCTCACCGTCCCGCTTTGGAACGGGGCTTCCAGTTATCGAGCTGTAAGGGGTCAACTTAAAAACCGCTCTCTCAAATAATTTCCATTGCGAAATTAATTCTGCAATTTCTTCCTCATGTTCTATATCAATGCAGTCTAATATACAGTCCCTCAGGAGGTACCACTCTCGACGATTTCTCACAGACCCTGGAGTGGGAAAGAACCCATGTCTCCTGTCCCATGTAAATAAATATTGAAGCCCCTCTTGGGATATCTGAGCATCCTTCCGCTCAAAGATATCCTCCCAAAGTTCCCAGACTAAGGAATCCTTCATGATAAACACAAACCAGGCAAAGAGGGGAAAGAAAACCTCACCAAAACACTCCGCACACGGGGTCACCAGATGTCACCGCGACGCACAAAGCAATCACGCAGACATAAATCATTCGAAAGCAGAGAACCCTCTGATTCCAGCTCACTATCGTGAGAACGGAGAGAGCAGGAAAAAAGAAGGGCCTCCTTGTTTATTCTTCACTTTTTATACATTTGTGGATCTGGCAGAAGATTGGCTTTTTGGGTTTCCACCCCTCATCCTCAGTGGCCAGACCCACTGTCCGTTACAGTTGTTTTTCAGGTTAGAAATATGCAAACAAAGGACAAGGAATGAGAAACAAAGGGTTTGTTTATGTTACATCTATGGGAAAGGTAGAAAACTGCTCCTAATATTGTACAGAAACGAAAAGATCTGACTCCATTATGAATTTCAAGAAGGCTAATAAGAAAGCTCAGAAAAAACAGGGTAACAGAAGAAAACAGGGATTCCACAGCTGTGATGTCATAAAGAAGGGAACAATGGGGCTGCCACCACTGTGTTGTCATAGAGAGGGGAACACAGGGGTTGCCACCACTGTGATGTCATAGACAGAGGAAAACAGTGATTCCACCACTGTGATGTCATAAAGAAGGGAACAATGGGGTTGCCACCACTGTGTTGTCATAGAGAGGGGAACACAGGGATTCCACCACTGTGATGTCAAAGATAGGGGAATGCTGGTGCTACCACTACTGTGAAGTCATAGAGAGGGGAACAGTGTGGCTGCCATCACTAGGTTGCCATAGAGAGGGGAACACAGGGATTCCAGGACTGTGATGTTAGAAAGAAGGGAACAATGGTGCTGCCACCACTGTGTTGTCATAGAGAGGGGAACACAGGGGTTGTCACAACTGTCATGTCATAGACAGAGGATCCCAGGGATTCCACAATTCTGATGTCAGAAAGAAGGGAACAATGGGGCTGCCACCACTGTGTTTTCTTGGAGAGGGGAACCCAGGGGTTGCCACCTCTGTGATGTCATAAACAGAGGAAGACAGGGATTCCACCACTGTGATGTCAAAATTAATGGAACGCTGGTGCTACCTCTACTGTGATGTCATAGAGAGGGAAACAGTGTGGCTGCCACCACTGTGATGTCATAGACAGAGGAACACAGGGATTCCAGGTCTGTGAGTTCAGAAAGAAGGGAACAATGGGGCTGCCACCACTGTGTTGTCATAGAGAGGGGAACACAGGGGTTGCCACCACTGTGATGTCATAGACAGAGGAACAGAGGGATCCCACTCCTCTGATGTCATAAAGAAGAGAACAATGGGGTTAGCCACCACTGTGCTATCATAGAGAAGGGAACACAGGCATTCCACCACTGTGATGTCAAAGATAGGGGAATGCTGGCGCTACCACTACTGTGAAGTCATAGAGAGGGGAACAGTGTGGCTGCCATCACTGGGTTGTCATAGAGAGGGTAACACAGGGACTCCAGGAGTGTAATGTCAGAAAGAAGGGAACAATGGGGCTGCCACCACTGTGTTTTCAGGGTGAGGGAAACACAGGGGTTGCCACCACTCTGATGTCATAGACAGAGGAACACAAGGATTCCACCACTCCTGATGTCATAAAGAAGGGAACAATGGGGATGCGACCACTGTGCTGTGATAGAGAGAGGAACACAGGGGTTGCCACCACTGTGATGTCATAGACAGAGGAATACAGGGATCCCACAACTGTGATGTCAAATTCAGAGGAACCCTGGTCATACCATTACTGTGATGTCATAGAGAGGGAAACAGTGTGGCTGCCATCATTGTGTTGTCATAGACAGGAGAACACAGGGATTCCACCAATGTTATGTCATAAAGAAGGAACAGTGGGGCTGCCACCACTGTGATGTCATAGACAGAGGAACAGAGGGATCCCACCACTCTGATGTCATAAAGAAGGGAACAATGGGGTTAGCCACCACTGTGCTATCATAGAGACGGGAACACAGGGATTCCACCACTGTGATGTCAAAGATAGGGGAATGCTGGCGCTACCACTACTGTGAAATCATAGAGAGTGGAACACTGTGGCTGCCATCACTGGGTTGACATAGAGAGGGGAACACAGGGACTCCAGGACTGTAATGTCAGAAAGAAGGGAACAATGGGGCTGCCACCACTGTGTTATCATTGAGAGGGGAACACAGGGGTTGCCACGACTGTGATGTCATAGACAGAGGAACACAGGGATTCCACCACTGTGATGTGATAGAGAAGGGAACAATGGGGCTGCCACCACTGTGATGTCATAGACATAGGAACAGAGGGATTCCACCACTGTGATGTGAGAAAGAAGGGAACAATGGGGCTGCCACCACTGTGTTGTCATAGAGAGGGGAACAAAGGGGTTGCCACTACTGTGATGTCATAGACAGAGGAAGACAGGGATTCCACCACTGTGATGTCATAAAGAAGGGAACAATGGGGCTGCCACCACTGTGATGTCATAGACAGAGAAAGACAGGGATTCCACCACTGTGATGTCATAAGGATGGGAACAATGGGGCTGCCACCACTGTGCTGTGATAGAGAGGGGAACACAGGGGTTGCCACCACTGTGAGGTCATAGACACAGGAAGACAGGCATTCCACCACTTTGATGTCAAAGGTAGGCGAATGATGGTGCTACCACTACTGTGAAGTCATAGAGAGAGGGAAAAGTGTGGCTGCAGCGACTGTGTTGTCATAGTCAGCAGAACACAGGGATACCAGGACTGTGATGTCATAAAGAAGGAACAATGGGTCTGTCACCACAGTGTTGTCATAGAGAGGGGAACACAGGGGTTGCCACCACTGTGATGTCATAGACAGAGGAAGACAGGGATTTCACCACTGTGATGTCAAATGTAGAAGAATGCTTGTGCTACTACTACTGTGAAATCATTGAGAGGTGCACAGTGTGACTGCCATCACTGGGTTGTCATAGACAGGAGAACACAGGGATACCACCACTGTGATGTCATAAAGAAGAGAACAATGGGGTTGCCACCACTGTGTTGTCATAGAGAGGGGAACCCAGGGGTTGCCACCACTGTGTGTCATAGACAGAGGAACACAGGAATTCCACCACTGTGATGTCAGCAAGAAGAGAACAATGGGGCTGCCACCACTGTGTTGTCATAGAGAGGGGAACCCAGGGGTTGCCACAACCGTGATGTCATAGACAGAGGAAGACAGGGATTCCAGGACTTTGATGTCAAATTTAAGGGAATGCTGGTTCTAAAACTTCTGTGTTGTCATAGAGAGGGGAACACAGGTTTGCCACCACTGTGATGTCAGAGACAGAGGAAGACAAGGATTCCAGGACTGTGACGTCATAAAGACGGGAACAACGGGGCTGCCACAACTGTGCTGTGATAGAGAGGGGAACACAGGGGCTGCCACCACTGTGATGTCATAGACAGAGGAACACAGGGATTCCACCACTGTGATGTCATAAGGAAGGGAACAATGGGGCTGCCACCACTGTGTTGTCATAGAGGGGGAAACACAGGGGTTGCCACCACTGTGATGTCATAGACAGAGGAACCCAAGGATTCCACCACTGTGATGTCATAGAGTAGGGAACCATGGGGCTGCCACCACTGTGTTGTCACAGAGAGGGGAACACCGGGGTTGCCACCACTGTGATGTCATAGACAGAGGAAGATAGGGATTCCACCACTGTGATGTCATAAAGAAGGGAACAATGGGGCTGCCACCACTGTGTTGTCATAGAGAAGGTAACACAGGGGTTGCCCCCACTGTGATGTGATATACAGAGGAAGACAATGATTCCACCACTGTGATGTCAAAGATAGGGGAATAATGGTGCTACCACTACTGTGAAGTCATAGAGAGGGGAAAAGTGTGTCTGCCATCACGGTGTTGTCATAGAGAGGGGAACACAGGGGTTGCCACCACTGTGATGTCATAGACAAAATAAGACAGTGATTCCACCACTGTGATGTCATAGATAAGGCAACAATGGGGCTGCCACCACTGTGTTGTCATAGAGAGGGGAACACAGGGGTTGCCACTACTGTGATGTCATAGACAGAGGAACACAGGGATTCCACCACTGTGATGTCAAATATAGCGGAATTCTGGTGCTACCACTACTGCGAAGTCATAGAGAAGGGAATAGTGTTGCTGCCACCACAGTGTTATCATAGTCAGGAGAACACAGGGATACCTGTACTGTTATGTCAGAAAGAAGGGAACAATGGGGCTGCCACCACTGTGTTGTCATAGAGAGGGGAACACAGGGTTGCCACCACTGAGATGGCATAGACAGAGGAACCCAGGGATTCCACAACTCTGATGTCAGAAAGAAGGGAACAATGGGGCTGCCACTACTGTGTTGTCATAGAGAGGGGAACACAGGGGTTGCCACCACCGTGATGTCATAGACAGAGGAAGACAGGCATTCCAGGACTGTGATGTCATGAAGAAGGGATCAAAGGGGCTGCCATCACTGTGTTGTCATAGAGAGCGGAACACAGGAGTTGCCACCACTGTGATGTCATAGACAGAGGAACACAGGGATTCCAACACTGTGATGTCAAATGTAGAGTAATGCTTGTGCTACCACTACTGTGAAATCATAGAGATGGGAACAGTGTGGCTGCCATCACTGGGTTGTCATAGACAGGAGAACACAAGGATACCAGGACTGTGATGTCATAAAGAAGGGAACAACGGGGCTGCCACCACTGCGATGTCATAGAGAGGGGAGCACAGGGGTTGCCTCCACTGTGTTGTTATAGACAGAGGAAGACAGGGGTTCCACCACTGTGATTTCAGAAAGAAGGGAACAATGGGGCTGCCACCACTGTGTTGTCATAGAGAGGGGAACCCAGGGGTTGCCACCACTGTGATGTCATAGACAGAGGAAGGCAGCGATTCCAGGACGTTGATGTCAAATTTAGGGTAATGCTGGTGCTAAAACTTCTCTGTTGTCATAGAGAGGGGAACACCGGGGTTGCCACCACTGTGGTGTCATAGGCAGAGGAACACAGGGATTCCAGGTCTGTGATTTCAGAAAGAAGGGAACAATGGGGCTGCCACCACTGCGTTGTCATAGAGAGGGGAATACAGGGGTTGCCACCACTGTGATGTCATAGACAGAGGAACACAGGGATTCCACCACTCTGATGTCATAAAGAAGGGAACACAGGGGTTGCCACCACTGTGTTGTCATATAGAGGGGAATACCGGGATTCCACCACTGTGATTCCAAAGATAGGGGAATGCTGGTGCTACCACTACTGTGAAGTCATAGAGAGGGGAACAGTGTGGCTGCCATCACTGGGTTGTCATAGAGAGGGGAACACAGGGATTCCAGGACTGTGATTTCAGAAAGAAGGGAACAATGGTGCTGCCACCACTGTGATGTCATAGAGAAGGGAACACAGGGGTTGCCACCACTGTGATGTTATAAAGAAGGGAACAATAGGGCTGCCAGCACTGTGTTTTCATAGAGAGGGGAACACAGGGGTTGCCACAACTGTGATGTCAGAGACAGAGGAAGACAGGGATCCCACAACTGCGATGTCAAATTCAGAGGAACCCTGGTCCTACCACTACTGTGATGTCATAGAGAGGGGAACAGTGTGGCTGCCATCATTGTGTTTTCATAGACAGGAGAACAGAGGGATTCCACCAATGCGATGTCATAAAGGAGGTGTCCTGGTTTGGAGACATATTTGGGGGAAAACCCAAATATAGGATCCCTCTGGGAAGCAAACCTAAGTGGCTTCTCCCTTCAACCAGTCTGGAAAAAAAACCTTTGTGGAGAAAAAGTGGAAAAAACTATTTTACTAAACAAATAAAATGCATAAAAGTATAAAGAAATGAATAATATGAAACAATAAAGCTTCTCTTTCTGAAGTGAGATGGGCAAATTGAGAAAGTCCTTGCTGTGGGTGTAGCTCGGCTCTCTTTCAGTCTGTCCTCAGTCCCAGTCCCTCTGGCGCTGCGGGAAAATGCTGAGGTTCAAGCCCCAGTGGGCCACAAGTGCAGCCCTCAGTGCTCCCGTGGGTTTTCAGTCTAGAGCAGGTTTAAACAGTTCCAAGAAAAAAGGAAAGGAAAAAAAAAAAACAGTCCAGGGAACTTCTCTGCCTTAGCTAGCTGAAACTAACTAAAAGCAAAAAGATCTCTGTTCTGCAGTGTCTCCAAGCCTCCGCCGAACACACCGTCCGGAGAAGAATGTGGAGGAGTCAGGCAGTTTTCTCAAAACAAACTCCGCGCTTCTCCTTGCTCTTAGAACCAGTCTTAAAGGCACATAATTGGGGATACAAGCATCATAAAGTTACTCTAGGACATTCTACCCCTTATCCCCATATTGTCAATTTACTAAAACTAATATATACTCTAGCTCTACACACACATATATTTATATAAAAATAATATGCAATATACAGCTACATACAGTGGCAGTACTATTCAGCACACAACGATAATTACACACGGTTTTTACTCAATAATTAAATCTCCCTGGGGTACACATTGTGTTGTTCTATTTTTCTGCATTACTCACTATGTGCAGCTTGGTCTTTGAGCAAAGACAATACTACGGATGGGATTTTTTGTATTTGAAGTAGAATTGATTTAAACTGTCTTTTCTAACAAACTTCTTACATGTACTACTGGGACTTTCTCTTTATCTACTGTATGTAGGGGTTCAGATTGGGCAGGGCCTGCTCGGTTGGTGGAACTTTGGGTGTTTACTAACTAGGTGGCTTTTGCTAGATGCTGCTCTTAATTTTTGAATGATCCCCTACTTAGTGCTTTCAGGGTAGTTTTTAGCAGTCTATTGTATTTTTTTACTTTCCCTGAAGCTGGTGCATGATAGGGGATATGGTACACCTACTCAATGCTATGTTCCTTAGCTTAGTTGTTGATGAGACTGTTCTTGAAATGAGTTCTATTGTTTGACATAATCTTCTCAGGGGTACTATGTTTCTAAAGAACCTGCTTTTTAAGGCTTAGAATGGTGTTCTGGGCAGTAGCATGGGGCACAGGGTAGGTCTCTAGCTACTTAGTGGTGGCTTCTACTATGGTTAGCACATAGCGCTTGCTTTGGCGGGTTTGGGGAAGGGTGATGTAGTCAATTTGCTAGGCTTCTCTGTACTTATACTTGGACTATCGCTCGCTATACTATAGGGGCTTTACTCGCTTGGCTTGCTTGATGGCAGCACACATCTCACAGTTATGGATAACCTGAGAAATACTGTCTATGGTTAGATCTACTTCTCGGTCTTGTGCTCACTTATAGGTGGCACCTCTGCCCTGGTGACCTGAGGCATCATGGGCTTATTGAGCTAAAAACAACTCTTTTTTGTGTTCTTAATCTAAGTCTATCTTTGACATTTCTATCTTTGCAGCTTGATCTACTTGCTCGTTGTTTTGGTGCTCTTTATTAGCTCGACTCTTGGGGACATGGGCATTTACATGACGGACTTTGACAGGTAGCTTCTCTACTTGAGTGGCAATGTCTTTTTACTCATCTGCAGCTCAGATTGGCTTTCCTCTGCGCTGCTAATTGGCTTTTTTCTACTTCTCTAGCTATCCCCACAGAGCATTGGCTACCTTTTACGAATTAGTGTAGAGGTAGAGCTTTGGCTACTTTTCTCTTTTAGCAATGTTCAGGGCTAGTTGAACAGCTTTGAGTTCAGCAAGTTGGCTTGACTTACTTTCTCTTTTAGTGGCTTGTGCAACCTGTCGTGTGGGGCTCCATACGGCTGCTTTTTACTTTTGTTTTATCCTAACGATGCGGCAGGAACTGTCAGTGAAAAGAGCGTAGCATGTTTCTTCTGCTGGCAGTTGGTTGTATGGTGGAGCTTTTTTAGCACGTGTTACTTGTTCTTGCTTTTTTTTATCCATGAGACTAAAGTTTTTACTTTTCGGCTAGTTTATAATTATTTCTAGAATACTAGGGCGATTTGGGTTTTTAATGCGGGTGCGCTGAGTGATGAGGGCAATCTATTTGCTCTATGTAGCGTTGGTGGCATGGTGGGTAGAGGGAACTTTTGCTTTGAACATCTATCTTAGCACTGGTAGTCTACAGTCAATCTCTATTTTCTGTCAGACTTGCGCACAGGCTAGATGGGGCTGCTGAAGGGTGAGTGGGTTTTGCTGACTACTTTTTGGCTTTCTAGCTTACGGATCATCTTGTGGATGGGGATTACAGCATCTTGAGTTGTTCTGTATTGTCGGCGATGCACTGTTGAAGTGGCAATTGGCACTTGTTGCTCTTTTACTTTCAGAAGACCTACAGCAGATGGGTTTTCTGATAGTCTAGGCAAGGTATTCAACTGCTTAACATCTCCTGTTTTTACAGCTGCTATCTTGAATGCTTACTTAAATCCCTTTGGGTCTTTGAAATACTTATTTCGGAGGAAGTCTATGCTCAAAATGCATGGAGCCTCTGGGCTAGTTACAATAGGGTGTCTCTTCTACTTATTTCTAGTCAGGCTCACTTCAGCTTTCACTAAAGTAAAATCTTGTGAACTCCCTGTTACTTTAGCAATGGAAACAGATTTTTCTTTCACATGTTTTGACGGGAGTAATGTGCACTGTGCACTAGTGTCAACTAAGGCTTCATATTTTTGTGGTTTTGATGTGCTAGGCCAACGAATTTACACAGTCTAAAAAACACGGTTTTCTCTAGCCTCTACCTGGCTAGAGGCAGGGCCCCTCTAAGCCAGATTATCTTTATTTTCTTGGGTAACTGGAGCTGTTTTCTGCTTGCTAGAACTTCTTTTTACAGTCTTGCTATCTAACAATTCACGCACTTGTTGTGTCATAGCCTCAGTAGATTTTTTATCCTATCTTTTTATGTTTTTTCTACAATCACGCAGGAGGGACTACAGCTTAGCTCGTGGAATGCCTTTTCCCTCTTTATCTAGGGAACGTTTGCGTGTGGTGCTAGAGCTCCTAACTTGTACTGCAGAGATCTGGAGAATGTTCTTTTTGATTTTTTTGAGATTTTTTTCTACTTTGTCTACGAATTCCCGCATCTGTGTTTCTAAAGCTGCGATTCCTGCATGTGTTGGACTATGCACGGCATCTGCATATGTTCGGAGCTTTTTTGCTATATTAAGCACAGTCTCTTCTGTCTCATTCCGCTTTATTATTGCTAAAGCAGAGGAGTATTCTTGTGGCTCAAGTTGTACAAGTTTTTGCTACATTACAGGTGTACATGGTACTAAGTTAAGGTTTTTAGTGTTTAGGTCATCTGAGAAGACAATCTCTGCTACTGCCATTTTTCTTAAGTGCTGGATCCCTTGTTTAATGGTTTTCTACTGGGTTTGCTGCATATAGAGATCATCGATGGGCACACAGATATCTTTGTGCCACGCTTCTCAGGACTTGTTCTTAGAGACTGCAAGGACTAGCTTCTCTCATTATTTCTTGGTCAATAACTGGATCATGTGATAGGGATCTTAGATGTTTTGCTTCAGTGCTATCTAGTATTGTAGCTTCGCTTGCAGCATCTTAAAGACGAATTAACTAACTAATTATAGATTCATTAGATCGTTGAGTATAATTTTTTCTTAGGCTATGAAGGTTCTTCAGGGAAAAGGCCTTAATAGTATCTCTTGATCTTGTAGCAGTTGGTTGGGCTCTTGAGGTTGTAGCAGTTGGTTGGGCTCCTGATGTTGTAGCAGCTGGTTGGGCTCCTGATGTTGTAGCAGCTGGTTGGGCTTTTGATCGTGTGCTAGTTGGTTGGACTCCTGATCTTGTACTAGTTGGTTGGGCTTCTGATTTTGTATCAGTTGGTTTAGCTTCTGACTGTGTATCATCAGTTGCTTCAGCTTCTGATTGTGTGTCAGTTGGTTTGACTCCTGACTGGGTGTCAGGAAGCACTGAGGATCTTTCACTTGAATCATTGTCTACTGGTCGATCGGTTTTGTCTGTGTGCTTCTTTCCTTTTTTTACTGCAGCAACTGCCGGTGTCTTAGTTTTACTGTCTGGTTTAGTTGCATCTTGAATAGCTGTGGGGTTGGCTGCAGTTTGAGTGACTGATTTATCTCCCTGCTTCCTTGTCTTTATCTGCTGCTTTACAGTGTTTAGCAGTGTGTGACTTATTTTAGAAAAGCTATAAGCCATATAGAGGAAAGTCACGAGGTGAAATACTAGGGAGGTGGGGTCTTTAACATTTAAAAGACCTTGAACATTCTCCAAAAGTGATGTAACTGACTCAAAAGAGAAGAATGAAAAAAGAGGCTGAAGAGCCTCATTCTTTACTCTTAACAAACTGGGTGCAATTATTGATAAATTTCTAAAACATGTTACTGGAACTAGGACGCAGGGTAGGACGAAAAAACTATAAACTGAACATACTCAGAACAAACTGCAGTATTTTTATAAGCTTTTTGTAAACTATAATTACTGAACTTAGCAAAATAACTATTTTAATTTGTGCATCCTTAGTGTAAAAGCTGTATGTTAAGGACAATATTGGAGCTATTTTTGGGTAGGAAAACAGACTTAGGGACTAGAAAGGTATTAAGACCTCAAAAAAGCCTATGGAATAGAAATGCAGAAAAGACGCTATTTTAAGAGATAGTAGGACTTTAAGAAGCAAAATGGCCACTGTCTGTTTAATCCCTACCCAAAAGACAACAAAAAAATACAGTTAATAATAATTAGTACAAGTTTTTTCTACTCTCTCGTGCCCCACATTGGGCGCCAATTAAGGGTATGTCCTGGTTTGGAGACAAATTTGGGGGAAACCCCAAATATAGGATCCCTCTGGGAAGCAAACCTAATTGGCTTCTCCCTCTAACCAGTCTGGGAAAAAAAACCTTTGTGGAGAAAAAGTGTAAAAAACTATTTTATTAAACAAATAAAGTGCATACAAGTATAAAGAAATGAATAATATGAAACAATAAAACCTCTCCTTCAGAAGTGAGATGGGCAAATTGAGAAAGTCCTTGCCGTGGGTGTAGCTCGGCTCTCTTTCAGTCTGTCCTCAGTCCCAGTCCCTCTGGCGCTGTGGGAAAATGCTGAGGTCCAGGCCCCAGTGGGCCGCAGGTGCAGCCCCCAGTGCTCCCCTGGGTTTTCAGTCTAGAGCAGGTTTAAACAGTTCCAAGAAAAAAGGAAAGGAAAAAAAAACAGTCCAGGGAACTTCTCTGCCTTAGCTAGCTGAAACTAACTAAAAGCTAAGAGATCTCTGTTCTGCAGTGTCTCCAAGCCTCCGCCGAACACACCGTCCGGAGAAGAATGTGGAGGAGTCAGGCAGTTTTCTCAAAACAAACTCCGCGTTTCTCCTTGCTCTTAGAACCAGTCTTAAAGGCACAGGACTCAATATACAGCAGAAACAGAACAGACGACTGGGGATACAAGCATCATAAAGTTACTCTAGGACAGAAGGGAACAATGGGGCTGCCACCACTGTGATGTCATAGACAGAAGAAGACAGGGATTCCACCACTGTTATGTCAAAGATAGGGGAATGCTGGTGCTACCACTACTGTGAAGTCATAGAGCAGGGAAGAGGGTGGCTGCCATCACTGGGATGTCATAGCCAGGAGAACACAGGGATTCCACAACTGTGATGTCAAAAGGAAGGGAACAATGGGGCTCCCACAGCTGTGTTGTCATAAAGAGGGGAACACAGGGGTTGCATCCACTGTGATGTCATAGACAGAGGAAGACAGGGATTCCACCACTGTGATGTCATAAGGAAGGGAACAATGGGGCTGCCACCACTGTGTTGTCATAGAGAGGGGAACACAGGGATTGCCACCACGGTGATGTCATAGACAGAGGAACACAGGGATTCCACCACTGTGAGTTCAGAAAGAAGGGAACAATGGGGCTGCCACCACTGTGTGGTCATAGAGAGGGGAACACAGGGGTTGCCACCACTGTGATGTCATAGACAGAGGAACAGAGGGATTCCACCACTGTGATGTCAGAGAGAAGGGAACAATGGGGCTGCCACCACTGTGTTTGCACGGAGAGGGGAAGACAGGGGTTGCCACAACCGTGATGTCATAGACAGAGGAACACAGCAAATTCCAGGACTTTGATGTCAAATTAAGGGGAATGCTGGTGCTAAAACTTATGTGTTGTCATAGAGAGGGGAACACAGAGGTTGCCTCCACTGTGATGTCATAGACAGAGGAAGACCGGGATTCCACGACGGTGATATCAAAGATATGGGAATGCTGGTGCTACCACTACTGTGAAGTCATAGAGAGGGGAGCAGCGTGGCTGCCATCACTGCGTTGTCATAGAGAGGGGAACACAGGGGTTTGCTCGACTGTGATGCCATAGACAGAGGAAGACAGGGATAACACCACTGTGATGTCAGCAAGAAGGGAACAATGGGGCTTCCGCCACTGTGTTGTCATAGAGAGCGGAACACAGGTTTAGCCACCCCTGTGATGTCATAGACAGAGGAAGACAGGAATTCCATCATTGTGATGTCAAATTTAGGGGAATTCTGGTGCTACAACTACTGTGAAGTCATAGAGCAGGGAACAGTGTGGCTGCCATCACTGGGTTGTCATAGACAGTACAACACAGGGGTTCCAGGACTGTGATGTCATAAAGAAGGGAACAATGGGGCTGCCACCACTGTGTTGTCTTAGGCTGGGGAACATAGGGGTTGCCACCACTGTGACGCCATAGACAGAGGATCCCAGGGATTCCACCACTGTGATGTCAGCAAGAAGGGAACAATGGGGCTGCTACCGCTGTGTTGTCATAGAGAGCGGAACACAGGGGTTGCCACAACTGTGATGTCATAGACAGGGGAAGACAGGGATCCCACCACTGTGATGTCAAATTCAGGGGAAGCCTTGTCCTACCACTATGGTGATGTCATAGAGAGGGGAACAGTATGGCTGCCATCATTGTGTTGTCATAGACAGGAGAACAAAGGGATTCCACCAATGTGATGTCATAAAGAAGGGAACAATGAGGCTGCCACCACTGTGATGTCATAGACAGAGGAACACAGGAATTCCACCACTGTGATGTCAGCAAGAAGGGAACAATGGGGCTGCTACCACTGTGTTTTCTTGGAGAGGGGAACCCAGGGGTTGCCTCCACTGTGATGTCATAGACAGTGGAAGACAGGGATTCCACCACTGTGATGTCAAAATTAGTGGAACGCTGGTGCTACCTCTACTGTGATGTCATAGAGAGAGAAACAGTGTGGCTGCCACTACTGTGTTGTCATAGACAGAGGAACACAGGAATTCCACCACTGTGATGTCAGCAAGAAGGGAACAATAGGGCTGCCACCTCTGTGCTGTAATAGAGAGGGGAACACAGGGGTTGCCACCAGTGTCATGTCATAGACAGAGGAAGACAGGGATTCCACAACTCTGACATCAGAAAGAAGGAAACAATGGGGCTGCCACCACTGTGTTGTCATAGAGAGGGTAATAGAGGGGTGGTCACCACTGCGATGTCATGGACAGAGGAAGACAGGGATTAGACCACTGTGATGTCAGAATGAAGGGAACAATGGGGCTGCCAACACTGTGTTGTCATAGAGAGGGGAACACAGGGGTTGCCACCACTGTGATGTCATAGACAGAGGAATACAGGGATTCCCGGTCTGTGATTTCAGAAAGAAGGGAACAATGGGGCTGCCAACACTGTGTTTTCATAGAGAGGGGAACACAGGGGTTGCCAACACTGTGATGTCATAGTCAGAGGAAGACAGGGATTCCACCACTCTGATGTGAAATGTAGGGGAATGCTTGTGCTACCACTACTGTGAAGCCATAGAGAGGGGAAAAATTGTGACTGCCACCACTGTGTTGTCATAGAGAGGGGAACACAGGGTTGCCTCCACTGTGATGTCATAGACAGCGGATGACAGGGATTCCACCACTGTGATGTCAAAGATAGGGGAATGATGGTGCTACCACTTCTGTGAAGTCATAGAGAGGGGAAAAGTGTGGCTGCCATCACTGGGTTGTCATAGAGAGTGGAACACAGGGGTTGCGAACCACTGTGTTTGCATAGACAGAGGAACACAGGGATTCCACCACTGTGATGTCAAAATTAGGGGAATTCTGGTGCTACCACTACTGTGAAATCATAGAGAGGGGAAAAGTGTGGCTGCCATCACTGGGTTGTCATAGAGAGGGGAACACAGGGGTTGCCACCACTGTGATGTCATAGACAGAGCAAAACAGGGATTCCACCACTGTGATGTCAGAAAGAAGGGAACAATGGGGCTGCCACCACTGTGTTGTCATAGAGCGGGGAACACAGGGGTTGGCACCGGTGTGATGTCATAGAGAGAGGAACAGAGGGATTCCAGGACTTTTATGTCAAATTTAGGAAAATGTTGGTGCTAAAACTTCTGTGTTGTCATAGAAAAGGGAACACAGTGGTTGCTACCACTGTGATGTCATAGACAGAGGAAAACAAGGATTCCAAAACTGTGATGTCATAAAGAAGGGAACAATGGGGCTGCCACCACTGTGTTGTCATAAAGAGGGGAACAGAGGGGTTGCCACCCCTGTGATGTCATAGGCAGAGGAAGACAGGGATTCCATCAATGTGATGTCAAAGTTAGGGGAATGCTGGTGCTACCACTACTGTGATATCATAGAGAGGGGAACAGTGTGGCTGCCATCATTGTGTTTTAATAGAGAAGGGAACACAGGGGTTGCCACCACTGTGATATCATAGACAGAGGAAGACAGGGATTCCACCAATGTGATGTCATAAAGAAGGGTACAATGGGGCTGCCACCACTGTGATGTCATAGACAGAGGAAGACAGGGACTCCAGCACTGTGATGTCAAAGTAAGGGGAATGCTGGTGTTACCACTGGTGCTACTGTGAAGTCATAGGGAGGGGAACAGTGTGGCTGCCATAACTGTGTTTTCACAGACAGGAGAACACAGGAATTCCACCACTGTGATGTCAGAAAGAAGGCAAGAATGGGGCATCCAACACAGGGTTGTCATAGAGAGGGGAACACAGGGGTTGCCACCACTGTGATGTCATAGACAGTGGAAGACAGGGATTCCACAACTCTGATGTCAGAAAGAAGGGAAAAATGGGGCTGCCAAAACTGTGTTGTCATAGAGAGGGGAACACAGGGGTTGCCACCACTGTGATGTCATAGACAGAGGAACACAGGGATTCCACCACTGTGATGTGATAGAGAAGGGAACAATGGGGCTGCCACCACTGTGTTTTCATAGAGAGGGGAACACAGGGGTTGCCACAACTCTGATGTCATAGACAGAGGAACACAAGGACTCGACCACTGTGATGTCATAAAGAAGGGAACAATGGGGCTGCCACCACTGTGTTGTCATAGAGAGGGGAGCACAGGGGTTGCCACCACTGCGATGTCATAGACAGAGGAACACAGGGATTCCACCACTGTGATGACAAATTTAGGGTAATTCTGGTGCTACCACTGCTGTGAAATCATAGAGAGTGGAATAGTGTGGCTGCCCCCACTGTGTTGTCATAGACAAGATAACACAGGGATTCCAGGACTGTGATGTCATAAAGAAGGGAACAATGGGGCTGCCACCACTGTGTTGTCATAGAGAGAAGAAGACCCGGGTTGCCACCACTGTGATGTCATAGACAGAGGTACACAGGGATTCCACCACTGTGATGTCATAAAGAAGGGAATAATGGGTGTCCATGCGGCAGGACGCTTCCAGCAGTTCAGGCTGCGGAAGGCGTGCCGGG
>JANEHK010000435.1:0-27020 GCA_025960845.1 Tachycineta bicolor | reverse complement strand
CCCACATGCACACATCAGCTGGGGGAAGCTGTCCCAGCCAAGGACTGGAGAGCTGGACACTGGGAATTGCTGCAGGTGCCTCCAGCCACAGGTGAGGCTCCAACCTGGCTGGGAGAGGGCCCAGCTCTGACAGTGCTGAATAAACAAACTGACAGCACTTCTAGGGCAGGAACAGCTGGTTTCATCCTCCTCTTGGGTCCCTCCCAAAGCCTGGCCAGGGCCCAAGGAGGAACCAAGGGAGGTGACTTTGACCATCCAGCCCCAAAGAAGGCCAGATGTCAGATTTCATGGCCTTGTGCAGCTTCAAAACACAGAAAGGTCAATACATGTCTCACTAATGAGTGGATACATCTGTCACAGTGCTAATGACCATTCATATTTCACTAATGAGCAGATACAGAGATAACCTTTGTTTGGAAGGTTGATGCAGAGGTCACCTTTGGCTCAGGGCCTGCTGTTCAGGCCTCACTCAGGCCTCTTGTCCAGGCCTGGGATGAGCAGGGACATCTTTCACCAGATCAGGTTGTTCAGAGCACTGTCCCAGCTGGACTTGAATGTTTCCAGGGTTAGGGCATTGACCTCCTGCAGCCCCCCACATCCCCCCTGGCCATGGAACCTGGCTGCAGAAATGGGTCCTTGGGGTGCTTTCTGAGGAAACTTGAATGGATGAGGGATCGAAAGGCAGCAGTGGGGTCAGTGCAGTGTCCATGGCCACAGCCCCTTGCAATGGCCCAGGGCAGGTTGGGATGATGATCCACCCTCTCTCCTGGCCCAGGGCAGGGCTGCAGTGCTCTTGGTGGCACCTTGGGCTTGGCACACACTTGAGGAGTATTGGAACCCGGGAGGCTGAAAATTTCAGGCTTTCTGAGCTGAGGGGTGCTGGCCCTCAGATAAGCACCACAATGGACTTGAGGTCTTGGAACAGGCTTCCGAGATTGTGTGAGAGCACGGGGGTTGTGGGTGTGTTGTGTGAGTGGTGATGAGTGATCTCACAGGGTGAAAAACGTACATTTGGGATTGTAGTGCATGGTGATACATGGGAGCCAAGATGAAGAACTTTGGGTATGGATTAGTTGTCTTTTTTGCACCACCTTCTTCCTTCTTATTCCTGAATCTGGCTGGTTTTCTGTAATTGGGTGAAAGAAGTCTGCATTGCAGATTTTGGGTGATCATAATTGGATTAGAAGTATAAATAATATAGATGTCAACTGTTTATTGGATAATTGGGACTGAAATAGCCTTGAATAGACACCATTTTAGGGTCACTTTCTCGACTTGTTAGAGAGAGCTCACATCTTGAGAGTTTGTGATAGATAAGGATAATAAATTTCAGAGTGAGACTTCAAATACAACATCTCCTGAGTTTTATTCACCCTGACCTTGGAGCAGGAAACAGCCAGGAACTCCAGCAGAGGAGGGTGTCTGTTTTCAATGGGGAAACTCAGGAATCTAAGACTGCTAAAGTAAAAGAAGAAAAACCCCTCTTTTCCCTGAGTGCAGCCAGTTCTCCAAGCCAAGCAGGTCCCAGGTGAGTGAGGAGAGACAGAATGGGGTTGGGGGATGTGGAGCGGGGTTGTCCACACTGGGTCACACCTCAAGGCACAGCTTCTCTGAGGATGCCAGGCATCCTGAGGAGAAACCCTGGATCAGTATCAGTCACTGAAGGCTGTAAACACCTCTGCTCTAAAGAGAAAAATTCACTATGAAAATAGGAATGTGGATTTCTTAGAAGCTCTTTGAAATATTTCTCCATAACTCTAGGGAAAAAAAAAACAACTTCCTAACGAACTGTGCCAGACTAGAGGGAAATCAAGGCACAGCCATGGTTTGTCAGGACTTGCTTGATCCTAATGAGCCCTGTGGTGCATTTGGTGTTGAGTCCTGGAACCTCAGGGCCTAAGAGGAGATTGCACAAACCTTTCCAGGAGTCAGAGTCAGAAGAGAAACCCAAAGTGTCTCAAAGCATCAATGGGTCCCACTGAAGTCCCTTCCCAACACAGGCTTCTCATGGAGTCCTTGGAGGAGGGAATTGGAGGCCAGAATTGCACAAAAGCCTCTCAAAGACTCAGTGTGGGAAGGAAAATCCGAAGGACCTTGAACACCTTGAGTATCTCAAAGCATTAATGAGCCCCACTGAGTGTTGTCCCTGGCTAAGAATCTCTAGGGACTCATTAAAGAAGATAATTGGGGCCAATTATTGCACAAACCTCTCACAATCAGTGTAAACAATATCTATATCTATATCTATATATCTCCTTAATAAACCTTGAGTACCCTGAAGTATTAATGAGCCCCACTGAGTGTTTTCACTGGCTAAGAATCCCAAGGGACTTGTTAAATCAGATAACTGGGGCCATGATTGCACAATCTTTCCCACTGAGTCAGTTTGAAAAGGGAAACATCCTTAAAAGAACTGAAGTACCTTGAAGCATTAATGAGCCCCACTGTGTTGTTCCTGACAAAGCCTCTCAAGGGACTAATTACAGCAGATAATTGGAGGCCATCATTGTACAATCCTCTCAGAAACTCCAAGGCAAAAGCCAAACCCAAAGTCCTTTGAAGAACCTGCAGTCCCTGGGAGCATTCAGGAGCCCCCCAGCGTCATTCATGACCCAGGCTCCCCAGGGACTCCTTCCAGCACATCCTTGAGGCCACTGGGATGTGAGGGGGATGCTGAGGGCAGCACAAGGGGCTGACAGTGCCCAGCCTTGCTGGGGCTGTGCCAGGAGGCCCCAGGGCCTCAGGACAAGGTGTCTCCTCACAGCCCTTGGTGGCACAGAGGCTGCTGTGCCCCAGGGCACCAAGACTTGGCTTCTCTTTGTCCTCACCTGTCATCACTGCCTCCAGTTCTCTGCTCTGCCTGGGGCCTGGGGACACTTTCTCTGTCCTGTCCCTCAGTGGAACCCATTAAAATTTCAAGAAACTTTGGAGCTGGATTCTGACTGGGAATTCTTGAGAGGTTTCCTCAGCTCCCTCTCAGGGACTAATGTTCAGGGCCTGAGCACAAAGCCCGGGAGGGTCATTAAAGTCCTTGTGCTGTGTCTGTGCTGCTGAGCTGGGCCGGGCTCCTGGCACAGAGGCAGCTCCTGGCAAGGGCAGCACTGCAGAGAGACAGCTCTGCCCAGGAGCAGCTCCTGAGCACAGCCCAGCAGGGCTGGGGCACTGCCTGCAGCCAGCCCGGGCACAACACACGGGCACAGAGGGGTGAAACTCAGCCTGGGCTGGCAGCACAGAGCAGCACTGAGGGCTCACTAGAGGAGAAATCCTGCCAGGGTTGGGAACAGTCACTCTCTGGCTGGGGGGAAGAGAAGCTGCAGCTCCTGCAGGGATCTCCTGGAGCTGGCACATGCCACAGCTTTGGGGCCCTTCCAGGAGGACTGTCCGAGGTGCTGTAGGGCAGGGATGTGGCCCTAGGGCAGGGCTGGGTGTCCCTGCTGCAGCAGCCGAGGCACAGCACAGGGCAGCTCCCTGTTGCCAGGCTCTGCTGCAGGGCTGAGCAGCCGGGGCTGCAGCCAGGGGTGCCCAGGGCCGTCCTGCAGAGCAGGGTGCTGCAGCCCAGGGCGCTGTGCTGGGCCAGGGACTCTGCTGCCTGCCAGGGACAGCTCTCAGCCGGCCCGGGGAGCTGCTGCCAGCGCTGGGGAGAAGCTGTGGGGGGACGGAGCTGCCCTAAGCAGGGCAGGTGCTGCTGCTGAGAGGTGCTGTGTGGGGCAGGGCTGCTCCCAGCTCCAGACCAGCCTGGGCACAGCTCCAGAGGACACTTGCCAAAAGAAGGTAAGCCTGGGATTGCTGTAAAGATCAGGAGATTTCCTGAGGGTGTTTTCAATTTCCTGCTTGGAGGATGGGAAAGTTGGGGGATGACAAAAAGATTTTTGCTTTTAATACATTTTTCATATATTCATAGCTCTGTTACCTACTATGATATAGTTATAAATCTATAATCCTTAATTAACTCCATTCAACTACTATTACACAGTAGTAGATAAGTATAATCCTTCATTAAATGTAGTATGTTTCCTACACTTTTTCTTAGATTTTAGAACAATAAGCTTCTAAATACATTCCTGAAATACTGTATAGTCTTAGTATCAGGAAGGGAACCTACAGGATGAACATTTTGGTTTTTAACCACAGGGTGATCAGTCATAAAACAAGCAGGGCAAAGAAGCCCATGATCCTATTCCAATGGATTTACCCACGGCTGTGTAACTGGGCTAACTGAACCTCCTATTGGATGTTCCTGTAAAATATACGACTTAATCAACCTTAATAAATTCTTGCAATCTAGGGCTGGGTATGCCACTCCCCTGATCTTGTCACTGTCATCGGGTGCTCTCAGGGAGGCTCTGGCATTTGCAGCAGCTGAGTCAGGCACTGCCCTTGGGATTGCTGCCAGGCAGCTGTGTCCATGGGAATGGGGTGTCCAAGCTTGCCTGTGACCTGTGGGGCTGTGGGCAAAGCAGTCCATGGGAAAGGGGAATGAGCTGAGTCCCCTCCCTGACATCCCATCATGGGCACACCCAGGGATCTCCTTGCTGTGTCCTTCCAAGCTCTGAGCTGCCTCCTGGCTGCAAATCTGCGCAGAGCCTCTGGGAGTGCCCTGAGTGTCCCATGGGGAAGTGCAGAGATGCCAGAGCTGATGAAATGCTGTTGGGTTTGCCAAGGGAGCCGTGAGTGTCCTTGGCAGAAGGGGGTGCTGAGCCCTTGGCCAGAGACCTTTGGAGAGGCTGAGACATTCAGGGATCCCTCTGCTCTGGGCAGGGTCTGGTTTATCCCAGGGTGACATGGGAGTGTGATTGTGCTCTGATTGCAGCCAAAGCTGCAAACCCAGGGCAGTTGGGAACAAGCCCATCCAGCCCCTCACCTTCCCTAAGCCACAGGGAATCCTTTGCCTCTCACATCTCTCAGTGGCAAACTCTGAGTGCAGCAGAAATGCTGGGGATTTCTGGCCTCAGAGAACCTGGAATGATGTGTGGGTAGTAAAAAGTCCCTATACCTCCTCCCTGGCATCCATGTCCTTTGGACTTTGGAGTGCAGATGCTAACAAGCCTTTCTGCATTAAGAGTGATGCCCCTGACAAATCCTGATTATCCAGCCTTGTCCCTCTGCCACATGGCCACAAACCCAGGGCAGCGGGGCAGGGATGGCTCCTGGAGATCCCCTACGCACAGGCCTGGCTGCTCCTGGCACACTCAGACAGCACAACTGGAGCTCAGGCAGGGACCTGGGTGGAGGTTTTCCCAGAGCAGGAACAAGGGTGGGAGAGTCACAGCAGGACAGTCTACAGGGAATAGCTCAGGTTTGGCTCAAAGCAGCCTCTGCTGACTTGTCACTGTCCTTTATCCATGAACAGGTCCCATGTGCAACCACAGCAAATGTCTAACAGCAGCAGCTCCATCAGCCACTTCCTCCTGCTGCCATTGGCAGACACGCGGCAGCTGCAGCTCCTGCTCTTCTGCCTCTTCCTGGGCATCTCCCTGGCTGCCCTCCTGGGCAACGGCCTCATCATCAACGCCGCAGCCTGCGGCCACCTCCTGCACACGCCCATCTTCTTCTTCCTGCTCAACTTGGCCCTCACTGACCTGGGCTCCATCCTCACCACTGTCCCCAAAGCCATGCACAATTCCCTCTGGGGCACCAGGACCATCTCCTACACAGGATATGCTGCACAGGTCTTTTTCTTTCTGTTCTTCACCTCAGCAGAGTATTTCATCCTGACCATCATGTGCTACAACCGCTACGTGTCCATCTGCAAACCCCTGCACTATGGGACCCTCCTGGGCAGCAGAGCTTGTGCCCACATGGCAGCAGCTGCCTGGGCCAGTGGCTTTCTCTATTCACTGCTGCACACGGCCAATACATTTTCCCTGACCCTGTGCCATGGCAATGCCCTAAGCCAGTTTTTCTGTGAAATGTCACAGATCCTCAAGCTCTCCTGTTCTAAATCCTACCTCAGGAAACTTGGGCTCATTGCAGTTAGTGTCTGTTTGGTATTAGGTTGTTTTGTGTTCATTGTTTTTTCCTATGTGCAGATCTTCAGGGCTGTGCTGAGGATCCCCTCTGAGCAGGGACGGCACAAAGCCTTTTCCACCTGCCTCCCTCACCTGGCTGTGGTCTGCCTGTTCATCACCACTGGTACATTTGCTAATCTTAAGCCCCCCTCCATCTCCTCCCCATCCCTGGATCTGGCACTGTCTGTTCTGTACTCAGTGGTGCCTCCAGCCCTGAACCCCCTCATCTACAGCCTGAGGAACCAGGAGCTCAAGGCTGCAGTGTGGAGACTGATGACTGGATGGTTTCAGGAACACTAAACCGCTGGCCAATTTCTGCAAATCACTTCGAATAAAAGTCATCTTTGATACTTCTTGTTGGTTTCATTTTGAAGGACCTAGTTATTTGTCTTACTTTTTTTATGTCCACAAAGATATGTCCTTGTCTGTGCCATTTCTCATTTTGTTTCTCTCCACCTTCCCTGTGGTCACAGACTGTCCCAATGAGGGGCTGGACTCTTGGTGGTTTTAAACAAACTCAAGGATCTCCCAGCCAAGTTTTCTGCAGAGATCCCCCTTTTGTTCCCTTCTCTGCAGCTGCAGCAGCAATGTCTGTGTGCAGAGCTGGGGCAGATCAGTGATGGCACAGCAGCTGTGCCCAGGAGCTGCAGCACTTGGTGTTGCCAGTGCTGCTCCCATGCCCCTGCCCCGCTGCCCTCCTGGCCCTGGTGTTGCTGTAGGGCCTGAGTGCTCTCGGGGCCGGGCACAGTGCTGGGGGTGGCAGTGCCGGGGCTGCAGCAGGGACAGGCCATGGGCACTGCTGGGGCAGCGCTGACACCTCAGGGCAGGGCTTGGGGGCTCCAGGCTCCTTGCCCAGGCTCTCTCCAGAACACGCCCAGGCCAATGCTCACCAGAGAAAAGCCCCGGGAGCAGCCCCAGGGTGGCCGTGGGCAGGCTGGGGGCAAACAGCATGGCTGGGGCTCTGCAAGGTCCCTGGGGGAGATGGGAAGGAGCAGCAGAGCAGGGGCTGATCCATCTCCACTGCTCTGGATACCCCAGGGCAGCGTCCCAGAGCGTCCTCATGCACCTGCCAACAACATCCCCCCTCTGCAGCCCTGGCCTCTCCCCCAGCTCACACAGGTGCCGCATCCTTGCAGGCACAGACACGGCAGCACTGGCTCAGGAGCCCCTGTTTGCACTGCCCAGAGCAGGCGTGAGCACCCCCATGGTGTTGGTGTGGGGAGATGAACCTGAGTGAACACAAATGCCATCGTCAGCCCCTGGTGCCAGGAAGGGCTGGGGGACAGCAGGGAAACCCCTCAGGTTTGTGGTGGCCTCTGAAGTCATCCAGAAAGTTTGTTCCCATGAGCTGTGAGTTTCCTGTGCCACTGCAGATGTTGTTGCTCAGAGCTAGGACTGCCTGGCAGCCACCTCCAAACTGCCCTGAGCCTTTCCTTTCCTTTGCTTCACCTTGGCTTTCTCTACCCTACCTGGGTACAAATTTTGGTTCCCTCTCCTGCAAACAGCCCATCTCTGATTGCCCTTTCCTCTCCGGCTCCAATCCCCATTTCAGTTCCTGAGTTCCTGGCACCATGGGAACATCTCTTGGGGAGCAGGATCATCCCCCAAGTGTATCAGGAATTGTCTGCAGGCTCCTGCAGTGCCTCGTGCTGCTCCCTTGCCAGAGGCACCACAGGCCACAGGGGTACACATCTGGGCTGCTGTGTCTGGCTTTGGGGCTCCCTGTTCTGGGCGAGGAGGAGGAGCTGCAGAGGCTCTGCAGGACTGACAGGATGGGCTTTGGGATTGTGAGGAGAAGCTGAGGCACCTGGGCTGCTGGACCTTCTAGAGAGGAGGCCCAAGGCTCATCCTGCAACTGCTGCAAGGGTGGTTTCAGAGAATCACAGAGTCAGACAGGTTGAAAAAAGACCTTGGACATGATGATGTCCAACCTGTGCCCTGACACTGTCTTATCTCCCCTGAGACTCCTCTTCTTCAGGATAAACAACCCCAGCTCCCTCAGCCTCTCCTCACAGGACTTGTGCTCCAGACCCTCACCAGCCTTGTTGCCCTTCTCTGGACATGCTCCAGCCCGGCCATGTCCTAAATTGAGGGGCCCAGAACTGGACACAGCATTCAAGGTGTTGCCCAACCAGCACCGAGCACAGGAGAAGAATCACTGCCCTGCTCCTACTGGCCACACTGTTCCTGATCCAGGCCAGGTGCCATTGGCCTTCTTGGCCACCTAGGCACACTGTTGTCTCATGTCCAGCCTGCTGTCCAGCTGCCCCTGCATTTCCTTTTCTGCCTGGCCACTGTCCAGCCAATCTGTCCCCAGCCTGTAACGCTGCAGGGGTGGTTGTGGCCAAAGTGAAGGACCTGGCACTTGGACTTGTTAAACCTCACATTATTGGATTTGGTCCCTGGATCCAGCCTGTCCAGGGTCCTGTGCAGAGCCCTCCTACCCTCCAGCAGATGAAAAGCGCCAGCCAGTTGGTGTCACCTCGGGTCCATCAGGCCCTAGAGTGTCACAAAGGTCTCCATGATTTGATGAGGCTTCCCAGCGTCACAATGCCCCTTTCGTTGCATAGGACCCCTTGGTGTAACTAAGTCCCTTGGGTCCTTGGGACCTGCAGTGTCACAATGGCACTTTTGTCCCCCAAGGCCCTGCAGTGTCACAATGGATCTTTGGTTCCATGAGGTCTGGCAGTGCAGCAATGGTTCCACAGTGTCACAATGGCCTCTTGGTCCCAAGGGGCACCACGGTGTCAAACATGTTTCCTTCATTCCATGAGTCCCTGAGGAGTAGCACTGGCCCCTTGGTTCCACGGGGCCCTGCAGTGTCACAATGGCCCCATCATGAGACCAGATCCTGCTCTTTCCCAGTGCTCTGCATGGTTCCAAAAGGCCCTGCAGTGTCACAGTGGCCTCTTGGTTCCATCAGGCCTCAGACTGCCCCAGAGTGTTCCCTGGAGCTGCAGTGTCACAATGGATCCCTGGGTACACAAGAGCCTGCAGTGTCACCAGGGACCCTTGGTTCCATGGTGCACCCCAGTGGCACAATTGTTCCCTCAGTTCCAAGAGTCCTTGCAATGGAACACTGGCCCCTTGATTCCATTGGGCCCAGGGTCTCACCAGGGTCTCCTTGGTTCTGCAGTAGCACAATGCCCCTTGGTTCAACAAGGCCCCACAGGGTCACAGTGGTTCCACCAGGCCCCAGACTGTCACCATGGGTTCCTTGCTTGCATTTAGCCCCACTGTGTCACAATGGCCCCATGGCTCTGTGGTGCCATGTTGTACACAGTGTCACTCTGGTCCCCTTAGTGCTACCAGGCCCTGCAGTGTCACAATGTCCCCTTGCTTCCCCAGGGCCCTGCAGTGTCACCATCATCAGAGAATCAGCCAGGCTGGAAAAGACCTTGGAGAGCATCAAGTCCAACCTGTGACCCAACACCACCTTGTCACCCAAACCATGGCACTGATTGTCACATCCAGTCTTTCCTTAAACACTTCCATGGAGAGTGACTCACCCACCTCCCTGGGCAGCCCATTCCAGTGCCCAATCACACATTCTGTGAAGAATATTTCCTAATGTCCAGTGTAAACCTCCCCATGTGCAGCTTAAGGTTGAATCCTCTCGTCCTGTCACTGTTCCCCGGGAAAAGATATCATCCCCACCTGGCTGCACCCTCCTGTCAGTAAGGAGGTCTCCCCTGAGCCTCCTCTTCTCCACGATAAACAACCCTAGCTCCCTCAGCTGCTCCTCACAGGACTTATGTTCCAGACCCCTCACCAGCCTTGTTGCCCTTCTCTGGACACTCTCCAGCCCCTCCATGTCCTTAATGAATTGGGGAGTCCAGAACTGGACACAACACTCGAGGTGCTGCCCAACCAGTGCTGAGCACAGGGGAAGGATCACTGCCCTGCTCCTGCTGGCCACACTGTTCCTGATCCACAGGAGTGCCAGGGGCTGGATGAGGGAAATGGTGTGGAGGAGATGGGGACAAAGTCTGATTGATTGTCAGCCCTGAAGGGTCTTGATTTTCATATCTATTCAGACTGCATTAGAAGGTGCTAGGAGTCCATATCAATTGGACATTGCTGATGTCAATCTATAAACAGGAAAATGAAACAGGAAAACTGTTCTCTCTGCATTGTTTTCTATATAGTGTATTCCCTTTGAATACACTTCTGAAATTGTCTAATGAACCATGCAAGAACTGAAAACTTAAATTATTCCCATGGGCTTTTCTTGTTCACTATATTGAACAAATATTTACGAGCTTTTCTCACTGAATTCCTGAACTTTCTTGAAGAGCTCCTGAAGAGCTCAAGAAAGAAGAGGCCTCTGGAGTAGTCAAATTCATCAGCAATCTCCAAGGTACTGGGGATCCATCCTTACCAGAGCAGGAATGAACAGAAATGGGCACAGCTTTCTGGCTGCCCCAGCTTTGGGATGGGCCCTGGGCCTGGAGCAGGAGCAGCTCTTGAGGGCCCCAAGGTCAGGACTGTCGCCGAGACACAAAGGAATCACGCACAGACAAGAGATTTTCGCAGGGCAGAGGTTCTTCCAGCTTCTCCTCAGAGAACGGAGAAAGAAGAAGCCCCCTTTTGTTTATTCTTTACTTTTTTATACATTATGTGGATCCGGCAGAAGACTGGCTCCTTGGGCCTCCACCCCTCATCCTCAGTGGCCAGACCCACTGCTAGTCACAGTTGCTTTTCAGGTTAGAAATATGCAAACAAAGACAAAGAATGAGAAACAAAGGGTTTGTTTATGTTACATCTATGGGAAAGGTAGAAAACGGCTCCTAATATTGTACAGTAACCAAAAGATCTGACTCCATTATGAATTTCAAGAAGGCTAATAAGAAAGCTCAGAAAAAACAGGGTAACACAGGAGTTTGCCCTGCACCTCTGTCCCTGCAGGCTGTCGTCATCCCCTGGCTGCCCCACCTCGCTGGCCCCTTCCTTTGCTGACAGCTCTTTGTCCTGCCTGCCTCTGTCTGGGCACACAAAGCCTTGGAATGTTCCAGACTCCTTCTGGGAGATGTGTTGCATCACAGCCCTGCCCTGGGAGGGAAATTCCTTTCTCCTGGTGTCCAGTCTGGGCCTCCCCAGCTGCCCTTGGTGCCATTATTTCCTTCTCAGGCTCTTTTATACAAAGAAGAAAATTCTGGCATCTCTGCAACCACTTTCAATCCCTCCCTGGCTACTCTTCTCTTCAGTGTGCACTCCACTAAGCCCAGAGCCACAATCCTCTACATGCTGCTTATGTGATGAGGCCTCCAAACCCCACCTTGGGAGGTTTTTGAGTTCTCTCCAAGGTCAGTGAAAATAGAAGCAGTGGTCAAAGGTATTTGCTCCAAAATATTGCAGTCACAGAACAAGGGTCAATATCTAAACTGAATGAGGGTGGATTTGGATTTGTTAGAAGGAGGAAATACTTTAAATGAGAGTGGCACAAGACTGCAACCATTTTTCGGAAGAAGTGGATGCCCCAATCCCAGGAATGCTCCAAGAGCAGGAGCTTGGTGCAACCTGATATAGTGAAAACCCCTCCCCACCCCAAGGATGGAATCCCTGTTGTGTGGGTTCTCTGATGTGCTGGGTGACCTCACAACACTTCTGGCCAGAATGTCTGCTGAGGGCCAGCCAGGCTGCTGCAGTGGCAGTGACCTCACAGCCATCACCATGGCAGCCCTGTCCCCTGGGCCTGGCTCTCCCCTTTCCTCTGCCCCTGCTTTGTCTCTGCTGGGATGAAGGTTTGTCATTAATATCTTGTCCCCAAGAAGCTGGGGCAAATTGCTTCCCAGTCAGGCTCCCGGAGCAGAAGTGGCTTTTCAGAGCCCAGCCAGAAATGAGCCCTGGAGCAGCAGCTCTGCAGTGCTGGCCACCAGGCCGCCTTGCCAAGGGAGGCTTCTGGCCATGGCCTGGAAGCAGCTGCTGCTGCCAAGGTGCCTTTGGTGCCTCAGGCTCTCCCTGGCACAGCTCCCAGCACGGCACTCTGCACTTGTGCCCGAGGCCTTCACTTTGTTGGGGCTGGCCTGGGGCTTTTCCTGCAGCGGGATCTGCCCTGGTCCTGGCACAGGAAAGGCAGTTCCTGCTGGAGCAGGAGGCTCTGCCTGCAATGGGCTCAAACAACTCCAACAAGGCCCTGTTTGCAAAGACTCCAGTGGGAAAGGAAGGAGGGATGGTTGTGCTGTATTTGCAGTGAATAATGCTGAAAGCAGCCTGACTCCTCCATCCCCAAGTTCAACCTGAGAGGGAGCTGAAGCTGTGGCAGAGCTGGTAAAATCCCCAGAGAAAGGAACAACCAAGTGACACCACTGAGAGCTTCTGCAGAGCTGCTGAGCTGGGACAGCCTGGGCACATCTGACTGACAGGGCAGCACTTCAGACTAGAAAAGCTCCATCCCAAATTTTAACGGCAGCCTTTCCTGACATCTCCCATCTTGGGAGAGTGTGGAGATTTCTCTCTGCAGGGGGGACACCCCTCAAGGTCACTGCTCCAGGATGAGCCAGAGGGATTTACCCATGGTCATTATTCTGGGAGAGTGAAGTCAATCTCTACTTAATTACTAGTTTTGCTTTAATAAAATTACTTCTAAATTGCTTCCTTTTTCAGCCTGAGTGTCCCTCGTTTAATGCAGCTCCACAAGCTCAAGCTTCTCATTTCATGAGACATCTGGGATGCAAAGGCCTTGTCAAGAAGGACAAAAGCAGAGGGAAGGGATTAGAAAGTATTAGGAAAAATATACCCTCCTTATATACAAGGTTCACCAAGTCAATCTCTGCATTTCTCCATCTCAGATTCTTTCAGTCATTTACTCTGGGAGGTGCAGCTTGTTCTGGTGCTTATCATGGACTGAAAACCTCACCAATGGCACAACTCCCCAGTCCACTAGCAAAGGAATGGCCAAGTTGTGAAGTCCTCCAAACATTTGTCCTGCTTTGCTACAAGAGTCATGCTGCAGACACGGTGTGGAAAGCCAAGAGAAGCTGCAGTTAGTGGCACATCCTGTGACAAGAGCTGCACCTCATTGTCCCGGAAAGGTTCTTGAAAAGAGCAGACAGCACTGTGGAGAAGATTCCTGGAAAACTGAAACAGCTTTCCAGAAGTGAAATGAAAATGAAAAGAAAGAAGCCAAGATGTTTTCCTCCATTTATTTCTAGGATCCCCTTTTCCATCCTGCACTACTTCTCCATCCCATTAATTCCAAACAGATCTCACCTTTAAGACTGATGACTTAGCGAGATTTAGACACTGAAGTAGTACCATGAGCTATGCACAGTTTGCCTTCCCGTTTCTGTTGGAAAGCAATGCTGGAGACACAAGTGCAGTGCTTGGGTCAGGAATGAATCCTACCAACAGGGAATGTTCCCTGACAGTGTCTGAGCCTCAGCAGGGACAATGCACAGCAGTGTTGCTGTGCTGGGTTTCCATGGAACCATGACAGGAGCTGCTGCTGAGGTCAGAAGCCATGGCAGCCACCACCCTGCTCCAAAGGCCCTTAGCAGGGTGGGCTCCTGCCCTGGCTCTGTGTGCCAGAGGCCGGCAGCACTGGGTGCAGGGAGCCCAGGGAGGGTACAGAAATGCTGGGCTGAGAAATGCTGGGGGGACAGCGAGAGGGGCGTGTGCAGCCGGCCAGGGCACAGGAGCAGCACGCACAGGGGCACAGCCGGCAGGAGAGATGGCCAAGGGCTGGGCAGGGCTGGCAGGGCCACAGGCACCCAGGCCTTTGTCCCCAGGGCTCTGGCAGCGCCTCTGGAGGCCCCACAGAAGGAACTCTCCTTGCAGGGGCTGCACTTTGGTCCTCCCTGGCCCCTCCTTGAGGAGGCTGTCAGGAGCTGAAGCTTGGTGACATTTGTCTTTGCTCTCCCTCCCATCCCACTGCCCCACCAACAGCCCCGAGGCACCCGTGAGGGACAGGCCCTGCTGTGCCAGGCCTGGGCTCAGGGCTCGGCCTTTCTGCTTCCTCCAGCCAAAACCCAGGCCTTGCTCAGCCCTGTAGTTCCTGCTGCTGTGCCCCAAGCTCGCTTGGCCGGTGCTGGAAAGGGACTTGAGGTACCTCGATCCCCTCGGGTGGTGCATGGGAGAAAACAAGAAACTTGTCAGGAGGGTGGTGAACAAACTTTTAGTTGCAAACTTGGGAAATCTTAGAGCAAGATGGAGTTACAGTAAATCACTTCAGAATGCACTGACTGAGCAAACTCTAAGCAGTCCAACTTCCAGATCTCCAGATTTTGAGAAGAGGAAGTCAGGAGGACAGAGAGAGGGGGAGAGAGAGATCCACAGTCACCCTTGGATCCAGCACCATCTCAGATGCTGTGATCTCTGGGGCCATGGGACGTGTCAGTGTCACAGCCGTGTCACAGCCGTGTCACAGCCTCACCTGCTCTGGTCCCTCTCACAGATGGAGTTTTTGGGTTGCCAGGGGCTTGGCAGCCACTTTGAGGCTGGACCAAAGGCTTCAGTGGCTGGGGCAGTGACCGCTTCACCTACGCAGAACTTGCCCTGGCTCCCAACACAGACTGGAGATGTCTGGGGCCATTCATCATTTCTCTGCTCTCCAGCACTCAAGCAATGGACTCTGGCTGCAGCTCTGAGCTCGTGCCCAACGCAACCACCCCTGGTAATGGGGCTCCATGGAGCATCTCTCAGGAAATCCCCCAAGAGTTGGGGAGTGGCCCAAAACTGCCTCAGAAATGTGGGATACCTCAAAATCTCTTCAGCAATGTAGGATATCCAAAAGCTCCCTCAAGAACTAGCACCCCTTCCCATCACCATCCCCAGACTTTGGATGTCTTATTCCAGATCCCACCCCATCACTCCAATCCCAACCCAAATCCATCCCACCCCTGCCATCCCAAGCCCTATTTCCCCAATTTCACACCTCCCAAACCACATCCCACCCATCCTGTCCCACCGCAGCCCTCCTGATTTTCACCCTACTTCACTCATTCCCCTTCCAACCCCATCCATCCTTGAGGGGCTGTGAAATCAAGTAATTCTTTTGGTGAGATTGTGCAGTTTTAGCATGAAGTGGTTTTGAGGTGACAGATCAAACCCTCTTATCTCTTTGAGTGCCCAGAAATGGACACAACCACACCAAATACCCCACAAACCCCCAAATCCTCCCAAGTATCTCCCTGAGTCCCAGGTTGCCCTGAAACACTAGTAAAACATGAGGCTTTAGATGCCTTTAATGAATTTATTGATTTTTATCCCCATTTTTTTCTGGTTTAAAGGGATGAAGATGAATCAAAATAATATAAGGGACCACCAAGAAAAGGACCACCAGCCCAGGGTCTTTCCAGTGTGGATCTCTGGGAATGCAGGTCACCAATTCTCTGGCCAATGTGGGTCCTCTGAAGCAGGACTAAGCTGGAGCACTGCACAAAGCTCTTCCCGCAGCTGAGGCACTCTTAGGCCTTCCCTTACCGGTGTCTCCGTTGGTGTCTGTTCAAGTGAGAGCTCCTGGACAAGCTCTTCCCATAAGCGGGACATGTGTAGGGCCATTCCCTGGTTTGGATCCTTAGGTGGTGGATCAGGTGGGAGCTTATGCTGAAGCTCAGTCCACAATCCCCACACTGGTAGAGCCTCTTCCCATTGTGGATCATGTGGTGGATGATCAGTTGGAAACTCTGGTGGAAGCCCTTCCTGCATTCCACACACTTGTAGGGCATTTCCCCAGTGTGGATACGCTGGAGAATGATGAGGGTGGAGTTGTGCTTGAAGCCCTTCCTGCAGCTGGGGCAGCGGAAGGGCCTCTCCTCTGTGTGAATCTGCTGGGGCAGGAAGAGACTGGAGCTTTTCTGAAACCTCGGGACACTTGTCAGGTCTCTCCCCAGTGTGGATCTTTCGGTGGATGATCAGCTGGGACCTCCGGTTGAAGCCCTTCCCACATTCCCCACACTTGTATGGCCTTTCCTCAGCATGGATGTTCTGGTGGCGGATCAAGTGGGAGCACTGGCTGAAGCTCTTCCCACATTGCTCACACTCGTAAGGCCGTTCCTTGGTGTGGATCCTCTGGTGGCGGATCAGGATGGAGCTCTGGCTGAAGCCCTTCCCGCATTCCCCACACTTGTAGGGCCTTTCCCTGGTGTGGATCCTCTGGTGGCAGATCAGGTGGAAGGTCTGGCTGAAGTTCGTCCCACATTCCTCACACTGGTAGGGCCTCTCTCCAGTGTGGATCCTCCGGTGGCGGATCAGGTGGGATCGCTGGCTGAAGCTCTTCCCACATTGCTCACACTTTTGTGAGTAGGGCCCTTTTGTGCTGTGGATCCTCTGGTGGCAGATCAAGAGGGATCTCTGGTTGAAGTTCTTCCTGCATTCCCCACACTCGTAGGGCCTCTCCCTGGTGTGGATGCACCAGTGGGTCACAAGGGTGGAGTTGTGCTTGAAGCCCTTCCCACATTCCCCACACCTGTAGGGCCGTTCCCCATTTTGGATCATCTGGTTCTGGACCACGTGGGAGCTGTGGCTGAAGCTCTGTCTATCTTCCCGGCACAGTCCAGGTCTTCCCTTCTCCAAGAATTCTTGGATGGGTTTGGAACCCCTCCTTGAGCAGGATGTCTTGGGCTTTTCCTTCCCATTGGATTCTAGTGCAGTGGAGCCACTCAAAATGGCCTCTTCCATGAGGTTCTGCCCTCGGGACTTGTCCTCCCTGGTCTCTATCCTCAGCTCCTTGTCTGGGGGAGGAAGGACAAGGACAGGATGGGATTTGCCTCTGCCCAAGAGAAGGGGAAGGAGATCCCCCCAGTGAATTCCCACTAGGACGACATCGGCAGTGGGGTTGTCCTGCAGCCAGGGACCATGCTGGGCTGGGAGATGGAGCAGGAGAGAGGGGGAAAGGGGCACTGACTTCCTCCTCACCTGCCTGGCTGTCCTGGAGCATCTTCCTCACAGCCTAACATAAAAAATTAAAAATTAAACTAAAAATGCAATACAAAAATAGAAAAAATTCGGAGACAGTCAGAATACAACCTGACACCCGGTGAGTCAGGGTGTTGCTTGCAGTCCAATCAAATTGTGGCTGCAGTCCTCCTGGAGTAACAGGTGTGGTTTTGTAGAAGCAGTGATCCTGTAGAAGGGTGTAGTTTTCCTCTGAATGTCCAGTGGTGATGTAGATGAGTCTGGTCTTCCTCTGGGAATCCAGTGGAAACCAGGCTGCTTCTGGTGTTTAAATCTCAGATTTAAATCCAGGTGGGAATGCTTGGCTCCTCCCTCTGGATGGAGCATCTCACAATGGCATGATGAGATTTTATCAGTCATGCACTGAGACTCAATGGCCCATTAACAGAAGATATCTCCCTGGAGGGAGGATGGGTCATGGAAGAGAACAAGAACACTGCCCCATTTGGTTTTACACAGCTGGCCCATTAAGAGAAGATCCTCCTCAGTGATATGAGGGATGGGTCATGGAAGAGCTAAACAATCTGCCCCAGCTGGTGTTCACAGATGGTAATAGAATACATTTTGTTTTGGTTACATCTTGCATTATAAGACAGGGCTTGAGGCTCCTTGCCCAGGAGCTCTCAGGAATTCCTCCAGGCTACTGAGAGAACAACAGGACTACAAATAAGAACCAAGATCCTGAGAAACTGTTTACAAACAACGCAAAACTTAGAGGACACACAAAATGAGGACGCTTGACCAATTAGGTGTCCTCAAGGATGTGTGCCTGCCCTGTGAACAAATGGCTCAGCCAATTGAGAGACACCTGTACGTGTGGACAGTAGGGCTAGAATCTTTCACTGGAGTTTAATGTGAACAATAAACGGCTTCTGCTAAAATCATATTGATTCTGCTATTCAGTTGCCCAGTGTTTCCCCTGCACTGGAGAGGCTGTGCAGGACTGACAGGATGGGCTTTGGGGCTGTGAGGAGAAGCTGAGGCACCTGGGCTGCTGGGTCTTCTGAAGAGGAGGCTCTGGGCTCATCTTGCAACTGCTGCAAGGGTGGTTTCAGAGAATCACAGAATCAGTCAGGTTGGAAAAGACCGTGGACATCATCAAGTCCAACCTGTGCCCTGACACTGCCTTGACTCCCTTGAGACTCCTTTTCTCCCTGATAAACAACTGACAGGCTGGGTACAGAGTGGCTGGACAGCAGCCAGGCAGAAAGGGACTTGTGGGGACTGACAGACAGCAGGCTGGACATGAGCCAGCAGTGTGCCCAGGTGGCCAAGAAGGCCAATGGCTCCTGGCCTGGATCAGGAATGGTGTGGCCAGCAGGAGCAGGACAGTGATTCTTCCCCTGTGCTCAGCAATGCTTGGGCAGTACCTTGAGTGCTGTGTCCAGTTCTGGGTGCCCCAATTTCGGAAGAACATGGAGGAGCTGGAGCGTGTCCAGAGAAGAACAAGGCTGGTGAGGGGTCAGGAGCAAAAATCCTGCGAGGAGCGTCTGAGGGAGCTGGGGTTGTTTATCCAGGAGAAGAGGAGGCTCAGGGGAGACATGGCAGTGTCATGGGTTACAGGTTGTACTTGATGATGTCCAAGGTCTTTTCCAACCTGGCAGACTCTGTGATTCTCTGAAACCACCCTTGCAGCAGTTGCAGGATGAGCCCTGGGCGTCCTCTCCAGAAGGTCCAGCAGCCCAGGTCCCTCAGCTTCTCCTTACAGCCCCAAAGCTCATCCTGTCAGTCCTGCAGAGCCTCTGCAGCTCCTCCTCCTCGCCCAGAACAGGGAGCCCCACAGCCAGACACAGCAGCCCAGATGTGCCCCCCTGGCCTGTGGTTGCTGTGGCAAGGGAGCAGCACGAGGCACTGCAGGAGCCTGCAGACAATTCCTGAAGCACTTGGAGGATGATCCTGCTCCCCAAGGGATGTTCCCATGGTGCCGGGAACTTGGGAACTGAAATGGGGATTGGGGCCAAAGAGGAAAGGGCAACCAGGGATGGGCTGTTTGCAGAGAAGGGAACAGGGGTGGGCAATAGGAAGAAATTTGTAGCAGGAAGGGTAAAGAAAGCCAAGGTGAAGCAAAGGAAAGGAAAGTCTCAGGGCAGTTTGGAGGTGGCTGCCAGGCAGTCCTGGCTCTGAGCAACAACATCTGCAGTGGCACAGGAAACTCACAGCTCATGGGAACAAACTTTCTGGATGACTTCAGAGGCCACCACAAACCTGAGGGGTTTCCCTGCTGGCCCCCAGCCCTTCCTGGGCCCAGGGGCTGATGATGGCACTTGTCCTCACTCAGGTTCATCTCCCCACACCAACACCATGGGGGTGCTCACGCCTGCTCTGGGCAGTGCAAACAGGGGCTCCTGAGCCAGTGCTGCCATGTCTGTGCCTGCAAGGATGCGGCACCTGTGTGAGCTGGGGGAGAGGCCAGGGCTGCAGAGGGGGGATGTTGTTGGCAGGTGCATGAGGACACTCTGGGACGCTGCCCTGGGGTGTCCAGCGCAGTGAGGATGGATCAGCCCCTGCTCTGCTGCTCCTTCCCATCTCCCCCAGGGACCTTGCAGAGCCCCAGCCATGCTGTTTGCCCCCAGCCTGCCCACGGCCACCCTGGGGCTGCTCCCGGGGCTTTTCTCTGCTGAGCATTGGCCTGGGCGTGTTCTGGAGAGAGCCTGGGCAAGGAGCCTGGAGCCCTGTCTTGCAATGCAAGATGTAACCAAATGAAGTGTTCTATTACCATCTGCGAACACCAGCTGGGGCAGGTTGTTTATCTCTTCCATGACCCATTCATTCCTCATATCTGTGAGGGGGATCTTCTCTTAATGGCCCAGCTGTTAAAACCAGATGGGGCAGTGTTCTTGATCTATTCCATGACCCATCCTCCCTCCAGGGAGAGATCTTCTCTTAATTGCCTCTCATTGCATGACTGATAAAATCTCATCATCCATTGTGAGATGCTCCACCCAGAGGGAGGAGCCAAGTATTTGCACCTGGATATAATCTGAGATTTAAAGCACCAGGAGCAGCCTGGTCTCCACTGGATTCCCAGAGGAAGTCCAGACCCGTCTACACCACCACCGGACCTTCAGAGGAAAACTACAGTCTTCTACAAGATCATTGCTTCAAGAAAAACACATTTATCACTCCAGGACTGCAGCCACGATTTGATTGGACTGCAAGCAGCACCCTAACTAACTGGGTGTCAGGTTGGGTTCTGAGTCTTATTTTTTGGGCTTTGTTGGTGGTGGGTTTTTTTTGCTACTGCGCTTTTAGTTTAATTTTCCTACTGAAGAACTGTTATTCCTATTGCCATATCTTTGCTTGAAAGCCCATTAATTTCAGTATTATAATTCAAAGAGAGGGGGTTTGGATTTTCCATTTCAAGGGAGGCTCCTGCATTCCTTTTCTTACCAGCCCAAGACAGGGAACTCAGCTCAGGTAACCTGAGGGGTCCCTTGGTTGGGTATTTTTGCTTAGGGATGTTTGGAAAAGTAAGAACTCCAAAGCTGGGTAGAAAATGGCCCTTGGGGTGACATTGGGGGGTCCCAGTGGTGGCTGCTGGCAGAGGCAGCCTGGAGGAGCAGAGCCCTGTGTCCCCCAGGGCCCCAGAGAGGGGGGAGACCTGCAATTTGCAGGACCTTCAACAGCTTGGAGAGGGGCAGGGGGGACTCCTTGGAGCCCCTGCACCCCAAAGCAGAGAATAAGGGGAGAAGGGACCCTGGGACCCCAAAACTCCCAGCAATCCTAAATAGAAAATGGAAAAGGGGGGAGCTTTTCAGATTCCTGGGATTCTCAGCAGCCTGGGGAGGGCACTGAGACCAGAGACAGGAAAATCCAGAAAGGAATTTTCAGGGCTGCTCTTGGCGCTTGATAGGCTATTAGGGACTCCTGATGTATGGTGATTTGTAGAGATGGACTTGAGCAGAGGGACATTCAAACTCATCATACTCATCCCTTGTTTTTGCCCAAACCAGGATTTCATGTTCCCTAACCTTGGCTGGATGGAGGAAGAGGCTGTGAGGAAGAGGAAGATGCTCCAGGACAGCCAGGCAGGTGAGGAGGAAGTCAGTGCCCCTTTCTCCCTCTCTCCTGCTCCATCTCCCAGCCCAGCACGGCCCCCGGCTGCAGGACCACCCCGCTGCCAACGCTGTCCTGCTGGGGATGCATTGGGGGAAATCTCCTTGCCCTTCCCTCTGGCACAGTGACAAATCCCATCCTGTCCTTGTCCTTCCTCCCCCAGACAAGGAGCTGAGGATGGAGACTAGGGAGGACAAATCCCCACGGCAGGACCTCATGGAAGCGGCCATTTTGAGTGGCTCCACAGCACAGGAATCAAATCAGGAGAAAAAGCGATGGAGATCCTGCAGGAGGAAGGACTCCAAACCCATCCCAGGGTGCTCTGAGGAGGAAAGACCCACCCTGTGCCAGGAAGGTGGACAGAGCTTCAGCCAGAGCAACACCACTGTCCAGCACCAGATCATCCACACTGGGGACAAACCCTACGAGGGTCCCAGGTGTCAGAAGAGTTTCCAGAGCAGCTCAGATCTCCTCCAGCACCAGCAGATTCACACAGAGGAGAGGCCCTTCCGCTGCCCCGACTGCAGGAAGGGCTTCAAGCACAACTCCACCCTCATCTCCCACCAGCGCATCCACACTGGGGAGAGGCCCTACGAGTGTGGGGAATGTGGGATGAGCTTCAGCCAGAGATCCCACCTGATCCGCCACCAGAGGATCCACACCAAGGAACGGCCCTACGAGTGTGAGCAATGTGGGAAGAGCTTCAGCCAGCGCTCCAACTTGATCTGCCACCAGAACATCCACGCTGAGGAAAGGCCATACAAGTGTGGGGAATGTGGAAAGGGCTTCAACCAGAGGTCCCAACTGATCATCCACCAAATGATCCACGCTGGGGAGAGGCCCTACGAGTGTTCTGAGTGTGGGAAGAGGTTTCAGACCAGCTCCAAACTCCTCGTGCATGAGCGGATTCACAGACAGGAGAGACCCTTCCGCTGCCCCGACTGTAGAAAGGGCTTCAAGCACAACTCCAACCTCATCATCCACCAGCGCATCCACACTGGGGAGAGGCCCTACGAGTGTCCCCAGTGTGGGAAGAGCTTCACCCAGAGGTCTCACCTGAGCCAACACCAACGGAGGCACCAGTAAGGGAAGCCCTGTGAGTGCCCCGACTGTGGGAAGAGCTTCCTGCACTGCTCCAACTGCATCCCCCAACAGGGGACCCACATTGGGAAGACACTGGGCTGGTGGTCCTTTAGTTTGGTAGTCCCAAATAATCTTTTGATTCATCTTCCTCCCTTTAAAACCAGTAAAATTGGGCTGGAAATCAACAAATTCATCAAAGCCATCTCAATCCTCACTTTTTACTTGTGTTTCTAAAGGATCTGGGTCTCTGAGTGTTACTTGGGAGGATTTGAGGGTATTTGGTGTGGTTGTCTCCATTTCTTAACCCTCAAAGAGACAAGACGGTTTGATTTGTCACCTCAAAAACACACATTGTCACTGAAAACTACTCAATCCTACCCAAAAATTATTTAATTCCTCAGTCCCTCAGTGTGGAATGGGGTTTGAAGGAGGTAAAGTAGGCGAAGTGGGATGCAGATCAGGAGGAATGAGGTGAGCATTGAGTGGGGCAGGATGGGTGGGATGGGGATTGGGAGGGGTGGGATAGGGGAAATAGGGCTTGGGAAGGGGGTCTTCATGTCCAGAAGGTGTGAGAGGAGTTTTGGTGTGGATTGGGAGGGTGTGGTGAAGTCTGGAACGAGACAGCCACAGGTTTGGGATGATGAAGAAAAGGGGAACCCATTCTTGCGTGAGTTTTTGAGTATTCCACATTCTTGAAGGGATTTTGGTGCATCCCAGATTTCTGAGGTGGTTTTGGGATGGTCACTGCCCCAGCCCCAGCCACTGCAGGCTCTGGTGCAGCCCCAAAGTGGCTGCCAAACCTCTGGCACCCTGAAAACCCCACCTATGAGAGGGACCAGAGCAGGTGAGGCTGTGATACGGCTGTGACACTGACACGTCCCACGGCCCCAGAGCTCACAGTAGCTGAGATGGCACTGGATCCAAGGCTCTGACTTGTGGATCTCTCTCTCTCTCTCTCTCTCTCTCTCTTCTCCTGACTTCCTCTTCTCAAAATCTGGATAACTTGAAGTTGTAGGGTTTAGAGTTTTCTGAGTCAGTGCTTTGTGAAGTGCCTTACCATAATTCCAGGTTTAATGGAAGTTATAAGCAATGTTAAATACTATTCCTCTATAAATGTGAAATCATAGTTTATAAGTTCAGATAAATACTTTCAAGTGCTGTTCTTTTGCTAAATTGTGAAGTTGAAGGTGTAAGTTCAGGTTCGGGTATAAGTCAAGTCCTGTTAAGTTGGAGCTCTGTGACGCTTTTAGGCCGTGTTCCTTTTATCCTTGCCCTCACTGTGCTCTTGTCACATACACTGGGACAGTCCTCAGTTCATTTCTGGTTTGATTGCCTGGATTTTGTTTGGTTCTGTTGTTGCTTTCCTTCCTTGCGGTGCCTGAAGTGTCCAGTCATGGACAGAGTGACCCTTGCAAGGAACTTTGTCATGCCTCACCACCTGTGCTCCTAACTGGTGATTTTTGTCAAATATGGCTAATCTGCTGTACTTACAGAACTGTGTTCACCCTTTGGGGGGCTGGGCGTTTTGCGTACATTTTCCATATCTGCCCCTTGGAGACCTCCAATAAACATCAGCCTTTCTATTACCTCCTCTATGATATTATCTCCAAGGCTGTTACTTTATTTCTGAGTTCCTGAAGGCATCAACACAGACGGGCCTCGTGGCACCAGGAGAGCTTTGTGACAAAAGGACATCTTGGGGAACCAAGTGTCAGCTGCAAACACAGCGGGGCCTCATGGAAGCCAGGTGCCACTTGGATAGTGCCAGGGCACGTGGAGCTCAGTGTCCATTGTGACACAGCACAGCCCCATGGAACCCAGCAGAGCATTGTGATGACAGGGAATCTCATGGATGCAAGGCTCTACTTGGGCAAAGTGGGGCCTCCTAGGACACAAAGCCTCTTCCACGTGCCTGCCTCGCCTGGCTGTGATGTCCTTGTTTGTCGGCAGTGGTTTATTTGCCCACCTTAAGCCCCCTCCATCTCCTCCCCATCCCTGGATCTGGCCCTGTCAGTTCTGTACTTGCTGCTGCCTCCAGCCCTGAACCCCCTCATCTCCAGCCTGAGGAATAAGGAACTTGTGGAGTCCATGAGGGAACTGCTGGCTGGATTTGAGAAGCAAAAACCTGCCTCTTTTCTTCTGCAGAACCTTCTGAATATAACTTATTTCAATCTCAGTCTTGGTGTCCATTTTTTTCCATTTCTGCATTTTTTAATAGATTACTACTGTTATGTTTTCCACAAACAAGTATCACTACTCACAGCATTTCTACATGAGTATCTGCCATTATTCAGTATCTCAATGACTTTCCAAAGCTTTGTTCCCTATGGCTCTGAATAAAACAATGATCTTTTGCAGATGGGAAGGAAAGAGGATCCCAGCAGAGCCAGCACAGACAGGGACAATGGCCCTGGCTCTTTCCACATCTGCTCTTCCCAGCTCCACACTCCCCTTTCCAGTCCTTCTGTGGGTGCAAGGCCGGAGTGGTCGGGCAGTTTGGTCACTGTCCTGCTGCGTGTCCGTGCTGTGACCATCCTCCTCAGCAAGGGCCTCGAAAAGCAAAGGCCACATGTGTAAGCACAGAAATAACAACTGAGATCAATTCTCTGCTTCCCATCAGCAGACAATGTCCAGCCAGCTCCTGGCAGGAAAGGATGGAGCACATGTACTTTGTGCTTGGTGTGAGAAATGTCTCAATAATAAAAGACATCCACAGCCCTCACCGCCACCCCCATCGCCCTTCTTTCCCCTCAGTTTATTGCTGACCATGATGTCACAAGGAATGGGAGCTCCCTTGGGTCAGTCCAGCCCAGCTGTCCCCTCCCTGTGCCCTCAGGGACACTTTCTCACCCCCAGCCCATTGGGTGGCGGGGTGTCAGACATGCCCTGGGCAGAGGTCAGGGCAGGGCTGGCCATGTCAAGGCAGAGCCAGGGGGGCAGCGAGATGGGAGTGTGCAGCAGCTGTGGGACAGGGCAGGACAAGCTGTGCTGGACATGGCCGAGGGCCCTGGCAAGGCTGGCAGTGCCCAGGAGATGTCAAGTCCTGGTGTCCTGGGGCACAGCAGCCTCTGTGCCACCAAGGGCTGTGAGGACACACCTTGTCCTGAGGCCCTGGGGCCTCCTGGCACAGCCCCAGCAAGGCTGGGCACTGTCAGACCCTTGTGCTGCCCTCAGCATCCCCCTCACATCCCAGTGGTCTCAAGGATCTGCTGGAAGGAGTCCCTGGGGAGCCTTGGTCATGAATGGCCCTGGGGGGCTCCTGAATGCTCCTATGGACTGCAGGTTTTTCCAAGGACTTTGGGTTTTGCTTTTGCCTTGGATTTCTGAGAAGTTTGTGTGATCATGGCCCCAATTATCTACTTTAACAAGTTCCTTGGGATTCTTAGTTAGTAAAAATCTCAGTGGGGGTCATTAATACATCAGGGTAGTCAAGGTCTATTGAAATACTCTTTTTTTGACACAAAAATAGTTCAAAAAAGAGTCTGAGATGTTTGTGCAATCATTGCCCCAATTATGTCCCTTAATGAGCCCCTTGAGGTTCTTAGCCTGCAGCAACACTCAGTAGGGCTCATTAGTGCTTGGAGATACTCAAGGTGTTTAAGGTACTTTGGATTTTCCTTCCCTCACAGAATCTCTGAGAGGTTGTTGTGCAATCCTGGCCTCCAGTTCTCTCCTCCAAGGGCTCTATGAGGAGCCTGTGTTGGGGATGGACCTTAGTGGGACCCACTGAGATACAGAGATACTTTGGGTTTTTCTTCTGACTTTGACTCCTGGAAATGTTTGTGCAATCTCCTCTCAGGCCCTGAGGTTGCAGGGCTCAACACCAAATGCACCACAGGGCTCATTAGCATCAAACAAGTCCTGACAAACCATGGTTCTGCCTTGAGTTCCCTCTGGTCTAGTGCCATTCATTAGGAAGTTTTCCTGCTGCTGTTATGGAGAAATATTTCAAAGAGCTTCTATGAAATATGTATTCCTATTTTCAAGTGTGTATTTAAATACTGTTCTCATTACACAAGCGGTGATTGCAGCAATCTGTGGTTGATACTTAACCGGAGTCTCCCAAGGTGGTCTGACCTGCTCAGAGAAGCTGTGCCTTGTGGTCTGACCCAGTGTGGAAAACCTTGCTCCACATTCCCCAACCACATCCTATCTATTAACACTCACCTGGGACCTGCTTTCCTTGGAGACCTGGCTGCACACAACCAAAGAAGGATTTTTTTCTTATATTTTTGAAGAAATCTAAAACTCCTGAGTTTCCCCAGTGAAAACAGAAACCCTCCTCAAGCGTGGGCCAAGCCCAAGGTGCCACCAAGAGCACTGCAGCCCTGCCCTGGGCCAGGAGAGAGGGTGGATCATCATCCCAACCTGCCCTGGGCATTGCAAGGGGCTGTGGCCATGGACACTGCACTGACCCCACTGCTGGCTTTTGGATCCCTCATCCCTTCAAGTTTCCTTGGAAAGCACCCCAAGGACCCATTTCTGCAGCCAGGTTCCATGGCCAGGGGGAATGTGGGGGGCTGCAGGAGGCCTATACCCCATCTCTGGAAACATTCAAGTCCAGCTGGGACAGGGCTCTGAACAACCTGATCTGGTGAAAGATGTCCCTGCTCATCCCAGGCCTGGACAAGAGGCCTGAGTGAGGCCTCAACAGCAGGCCCTGAGCCTAAGGTGACCTCTGCATCAACCTTCCAAACAAAGGTCATCTTTGTGTCTGCTCATTACTGAAATATGCATGGTCATTAGCACTGTGACAGATGTATCCCCTCATTAGTGAGACAGGTATTGACCTTTCTGTGTTTAGAAGCCAGACAAGGCCATGAAATCTGACATCTGGCCTTGTTTGGGGCTGGATGGTCAAAGTCACCTCCCTTGGTTGCTCCTTGGGCCCTAGCCAGGCTTTGGGAGGGACCCAAAAGAAGGATGAAACCAGCTGTTCCTGCCCTAGAAGTGCTGTCAGTTTGTTTATTCAGCACT
>JANEHK010000434.1:9115-21193 GCA_025960845.1 Tachycineta bicolor | reverse complement strand
ATTTCCCTTGAAATCCCCTTGAAATCTCCGATAAATTGGGTGGGGACGCAGCTCCCAGCCTTTCTGGGATTCTGCTGGATTTGGGGCTGTTTTCCCCGATGTTCTCCACGTTCCCGTTGCAGATCTGGCAGTGCGGGGGCTCCCTGGAGATCGTCACCTGCTCCCACGTGGGACACGTTTTCCGCAAGGCCACTCCCTACACGTTCCCGGGAGGCACCGGCCACGTCATCAACAAGAACAACCGCCGGCTGGCCGAGGTGTGGATGGACGAGTTCAAGGATTTCTTCTACATCATCTCCCCGGGTACGGCCGCGGTTGGGATCGGCTGGAGGGCGTCCTGGAAAAACGGGGAGCTGGAAATGGGAGGTGTCGTGGAGCTCTGGAGTGGTTTGGGGTGGAAAAGTCCTCCGAGATATTTGAGTCCAAGAATTCCCAGCACTGCCACATCCCCAGGGCTGGGAAATCCCTGCAGGGGTGGGGATTCACCTGAGCGCCTTTTCCATGGAGGAATTGTCCCCAAATCCACCCTGAGCTCCCCTGGCCCAGCCTGAGGCCGTTCCCTCTCCTCCTGTCCCTGTTCCCTGGAGCAGATCCCAAATCCCCCCGGCTGTCCCCTCCTGTCAGGGAATTGCAGAGGGGGAAAAGATCCCTCTGCATCCTCCTTTTCTCCAGGCTGAGCCCCTTCCCAGCTCCCTCAGGAATTCTCCAGCCCCTTCCCAGCTCCCTCAGGAATTCTCCAGCCCTTCCCAGCTCCCTTCCCTTCCCTGGCCATGCTCCAGCCCCTCAGAGTCTCTCTTGTCAGGAGGAGCCCGGGTTTTCCCTAAAATCCCCAGGCGATCAATGGGAAGGACAGCAGAGGTCCCAGCACGGAGAGCAGGAACCCTTTGGAGAACAACACCTGGAATTTTCTTCCCCAGGGAGGCAGGGAGCGCCCGTGCACTATGGAAGTGTTGCTATTTTGCCGTGGGATAAATCTTCCCATTTTCCCATCTTCAAACTTCCTTCCCAGTGAAATTCCGTGGTGGAGTCACTTTCAGTTTTCCTGCCAAGTCGATAATATCCGTGTGAGCTTTGTGCTTCCTCCCCTGCACAAATTCCTGGTGCTATCCCTCACCTGTTCCAGCTGAATTCCTGCTGTTCCAGGACTTCGCTTCTTCCAGGGGTTCAAGAGCATCAGGAACCAGCACCTCATCCCAGCCCGGAAGAATCTCTGGGATTCTGCTTTTGGAATCCCCCTGCTCCTGCAGCTGCACAGGATGTGCTCGTAGAATATTCCCAACCCATCCTGGAAATCCCTTAACAAGCAGGGAAATTTAAATTTTAAAAAGTCTGTGCTCATTTTAAGCGCCCAATAACGCTGTAAAATCTATTTTATTATATATGTATTTATGGATCTCTCCCTTACGGAATTCGTCCCACCAATTTTTAAGGAAGCTGTTCCTTTAAAACAGAAAAGTTAGGATGAAATGCCAGCCTGCTTTTTATGTTTATTGTGAGGTTATTCCTTGTTTTTCCATGAGGAAAAACTGTTCTTCCCTTCTGGAAGGAGCCCAGGTCAGCTGGAATTCTGCGCTCCTAGAAGTGCCCTCTCCTCTTCCCACTTACACATTCCCAGGATTTGATACAGAATTCCAGCAAAGAGCCCTTGGGGAAAACTGGATTGCAGGGAAAGGCTGGAATTAGGTCACTGCCAGCAACAAGGGTTTGTAATCCAAAATTGCAGTCATGTGGAAAAACTTGGGAATAGATGGTCTTTGGATTCCCTGATCTCTTCCCAAGTTATTTATTAATATCTGTATTAATTAATCAATAAACTATAATGAGAAGATTCCCCCGCATTAGGAAGCAAAGCGGGGAGAAAGGGAAATAAAATGAACATTTTCATGGAAATTCTCCAGGAAAAGAAATAGGAAATAACAGAATTTTTTTTTTAATAGGGCATTCCTAAATATATAAAAAAACAACTATTCCTGAATATTTTTAATCTGCTCTTTGATCCTTTTCCCTTCCTAATAATGAGGAAAACGGAGCTCTCGGGATAATTCTCCGGGAGAACAAAGGGATTTGCCTGTTGGTAATGAGGGCTCTGTTATCCGTGGCACAGCCTCATCCCCCAGCTCCTCCGGGAGCTGATTCATCCCTGAGATCCCTGAGATCCCAGCAGAGGGGAGCCGGGGGCTGCTCCCGGTGGGAAATTGTTCCCGGCATAATAAGGGCCACACCTCCTAATTACATCCCAAATTAAAAGTCTGCAGCGATGCGGTTCCCTGGGAAAATGGAATTCTGCTGGAGGAGAGCCCAGCTCTAATTTTGGGGATCTTGAGCGTGTTTTTAAATTGGTGCCTTCTCCTGTTTTTGTGTGGATAGCGAGGAAGTCTTTATTTGTGCTGGGATGAGTCAGGAGCCAGAGTTTTTAACAAATCCACGCTGGATTTAAAAGAAACCAAGGGAAGAAAAAAATGCCAAAGCAGTGAGGAAAAATCCCATTTTGGGTTTAGTGTGACCCTGCATTAACGAGGAACCGGAGTTTTCCTTGGGAAGAGCCTGGCTCAGGGCTGCAGATAATTCAGGAGGGTTTCAGAAATCCCAGAAATCCTGGATACGCTTCGAATGGGATTAAAGGAGAGAAAGGAAATGGGTGAATCTGGAACCCGGGAGCTGCTGCGTGTGGGCCGGTCCCAGCCTGGGTCAGGTGGGGCTCAAATGATCCTGGGAGAGGAAATGGGGAGGGATTTTCCTCTTAAATCACAGCAAATCCTCGCAATTGTCTGGCTGCAAAAAAAGCCTCTTCCCTGCCTGCATGGGAGGGCAAAAAGTGGGATTGGGATCCTCTCCTGGAACAAAAACTGTGCCCAAAATATTCCCTCCGCAGCCACTGGTTTCCAGCAGTGCTCCTTCCTTCCTTCCCTCCTTCCCTCCATCCATCAGGAGCTGGTGGTTCTGAGCTGGTTTGGAACTGGAATCTCAGTGTGTGTGGGCATCAGCAGGAATTTCCCCATGGAAAAGGAGCTCAGGGCTTGGAAGTGCCCAGGGAGGTTTGCAGTGCCCATCCCTGGAGGTGTCCCAGGAATTCCTGGAGCTGGCACTCAGAGCTCTGGCTGGGGACAAGGTGGGATCATCGGGCACAGCCGGGACTCCATGGCCTTGGAATGCTTTTCCAGCCTCAATGATTCCATGAAAACCTTGTGTCCTGATCCTGCTGATGCCCAGCCAGGCCTGGCTCCTTCTCTTCTCCTTTGGGACTTTTTGTGGTGTCTGGAGATGGACACAAAGAGTGGGAAGAGCCATGGGATGCTCCAAGGAAATCCAGCTCAGGTGCTGGCCTTGGACACTTCCAGGGACCCAGGGGCAGCCACAGCTTCTCTGGGAATCTTTGCCAGGGCCTCCCCACCTTGTCCAAGTTATTCCTGTCAGGAGAGCGCAGGGAAAAGTGGTTTGTAAAAACGGGAAGAGAGTCCTTTGTTATTTTGGAACATGAAGAAATGAAGGAATTCTGCGCTCCCGCCTTCCCAGATTGACAAAGGGAAGACAAAGGATCGTTTTCCAAGTGTTTCGCTTGGCTCCATTAGTGTTAATTAATAAATTAATTGCACACCTCCGTGGGGAGGCAGCCACTCATCCCTCACATCCTGCTGCTCCCAATCCCAGCGCACGGCTTGGAATCAGGAATGAGGAATGAGGAATGAGGAGGAGCGGGCGGCGGCTCCGGGGTTTTCCCGAACGCGGATGTTTGACGCGCTCTCGTGTCGCCGTTCCAGGGGTGGTGAAGGTGGATTACGGAGACGTTTCCGTCAGGAAAGCGCTGCGGGAGAGCCTGGGCTGCAAACCCTTCTCCTGGTACCTGGAGAACGTCTACCCCGACTCGCAGATCCCGCGGCGCTACTACTCCCTGGGAGAGGTACGGGCCTGGCGTGGGATCCGCCGGGAACGCGGGAAAACGGGGAGGGCGGGAAGCAGTGGAGAAGGGAAAGCAGTGGAGAAAAGGAAGGGAACCAGTGGAGAAAAGGAAGGGAACCAGTGGAGAAAAGAAACCGGTGGAGGAAAGGAAGGAATCCAATGGAGAAAAGGAAATCAGTGGAAAAGAGAAAGGAAACCAGTGCAAAAAGGAAGGAAAGCAGTAGAGAAAAAAAAAAACAAACAGTGGAGGGAAGGAAGGAAACCAGGGGAGGAGAGGAAGGGAAACCAGTAAAGGAAGGAAAGCAGTGGAGAAGGGAAACCAGTAAAGGAAGGAAACCAGTGGAGAAAGGAAGGAAATCAGTGGAGAAGAGAAAGGAAACCAGTGCAGAAAGGAAGGAAAGCAGTAGAGAAAAAAAAAAAAACAGCAAAACAGTGGAGGGAAGGAAGGAAACCAGGGGAGAAGGGAAACCAGTAAAGGAAGGAAAGCAGTGGAGAAAGGAAAGCAGTGGAGAAGGGAAACCAGTAAAGGAAGGAAAGCAGTGGAGAAAGGAAGGAAATTGATGGAAGGAAGGAAGGAAACTAGTGGAGAAGAGGAAGGAAACCAGTGGAGAAAGGAAGGAAAGCAGTAGAGAAAAGAAACTAGTGGAGAAAGGAAGGAAACCAGTGCAGAAAGGAAGGAAAGCAGAGGAGAAAATAAAGCAGTGGCGGGAAGGAAGGAAGGAAACCAGTGGAGAAGGGAAACCAGTGGAGAAGAGATAGGAAACCAGTAGAGAAAGGAAGGAAAGCAGTGGAGAAAAGAAACCAGTGGAGAAAAGGAAGGAAATCGGTGGAGAAGAGGAAGGAAACCAGTAGAAAAAGGAAGGAAAGTAGTAGAGAAAAGAAACCAGTGGAGGGAAGGAAGGAAACCAGTGGAGAAGGGAAACAATAAAGAAAGGAAAGCAGTGGAGGAAAGGAAGAGAATCAGTGGAGAAAGGAAGGAAATCAGTGGAGAAGAGGAAGGAAACCAGTAGAAAAAGGAAGGGAACCGGTGGAGAAGGGAAACAGTAAAGAAAGGAAAGAAAACCAGTGGAGAAAAACCAGTAAAGGAAGGAAACCAGTGGAAGAAGGAAACTGGGAAGTGAAGCCGACCAGGAATTGCAGGAAACCAGGAATTAAAGGAAATTGATCCGTGCAGGAAAGCTGGAGTACAACAAACCAGTAAGTAAAGCGAGAACTGGAAAGCCGTAAGGGAAGGAAACCAGTAACTACAACAGAGCAGGAAGTCTAGGGAAGCGGGAAAACCAGGGAATAAAGGAGACCAGGAAGAACTGGAAAGCAGGAAGCAAAGGAAAGCAATCTCACGGGTAACCGGTAACTACAACAAACCAGCAGGTAAAGAAAACCAGGAAATCCAGGCAACCAGGAAGGGACAAAAACCAGTAAGTAATGGAAACCAGTAAATAAAGAAACCAGTAAAAATGAACAGGAAACCAGTAAATAATGGGAACCAGTAAATAATGGGAACCAGTAAATAAAGGGAACCAGTAAGAACCGGAAACCAGTAGATAATGGGAACCAGTAAATAAAGGGAATCAGTAAAAACAGGAAAACAGTAAAAATAGGAAACCAGTAAGAACAGGAAACCAGTAAATAAAGAGAACCAGTAAGAACAGGAAACCAGTAAATAAAGGGAACCAGTAAATAATGGAAGCCAGTAAGAACAGGAAACCAGTAAATAAAGGAAATCAGCAATGCAGGAAACCAGTAAATAAAGGAAACCAGTAAATAAAGGAAACCAGTAAATAAAGAAACCAGTAAATGAAGGGAACCAGTTAGTAAGGGAAACCAGTAGGTACAAGAAACCAGTAAAACCTGTAAGTGAAGGAAGCCAGTTTGGACAGCTCCTGCTTTTCTGTACGAGCCAATGGATCCATTCCCAAGGGATGAGGTGGCTTTGGAGCCACGACTCAGGTGCTGGAGTTCTCTTCTTGTCTCTTATTCCTCTTGATTTCTTATTTCTCTTTATTTCCCTTTCTTTGAGTCCTTTTCAAGGAGGAGTTGCTGTTCCGAACACATTCCCTCTCCTTAAAAATCTCCCTTTAAATCCATTTTAAATCCAAATGATCACCAGGCAAATTTGTCTCCCAAATGGAGCAGGAGATTGGAAAAGTGACATTTGGGATTGATATTTTGACACAATGAATGCGGAACCCTTGAGGGGAACCTTCCATCATCATTTAATCCTTAGAGAGAGACTAAAAATGGCTTTTTTTTGATTGATTTGGTTTTTTTTTTCCCAAAGAAATGTTTGTTCACTGAGTGTTTTCCAGCCTGGAGCTGAGGATCAGGGACATTCCTGGTAATCCCAAGGTTCTGGGACCACCAGGGGCTGGAATTTTCTTTCAAATTCAACTAATTCAACTAAAAATACTAACCTTGAGTCATTCCTACGCTGCCTTTTAAAAGCTCCGGAATGGGTTGATTTGATTTGATTTGATTTGATTTGATTTGATTTGATGATGGAATAACAATCCTGAAATAACACTCCGAGGAACAAACGGCTTTTTTTTTTTGGCATCCAGGGAAGTGATTTCCCATTGAAATCTGCCATTGTAGGCAGGAATAAAAAGCGCTGGAGGATTCCAGGTTTAATCCTGCCAAAATAAAGGGAAGTGGGGGATTTCCGGCGAGGAAAGGGGATTGTCTGGGGAATGTCAAATAAAGCGGGATTGTGCCACGCTGTCAGGCCGGAAAATGGGATGAGAAAGGCAGAAAATAGTGATTAAAACACCTGATTTGTGCAGTGTGGCCCCAGTTTCCATGGAAACAGCAGCTCAGGCAGGAGCTGGGAATTAAAGGGAAAAGGGAATTGCAGCCTCGAAGCCCAGGCGGCGGCAGAGAAATGGGGAATTTTCAAGGCATTGGAAGTGCAATTTTTTTGGCCGTTTTCCCGCCTTTCAGAAGAGGTTTGGGCAGGATTTGATCCGGCCAAGCTGGAGCGGCATCATTAGGCCATAAATGATCCATGTCCTGCCCTGGATGGCTCCTCCTGGGCTCGAATCCAAGGAAAAAAATGGTGCAAATCGAAGGTGAGCGGCACCAGGCCCCAAACTGCAATTCCCAAGTGGATGTTTTGTTGTTTTCTGGGGTAAACGGCGGGAAAAAGAACGGAGATTCCGACGGATTTGGGATAATCGTCCTGAATTCCCTCATGGGCGTGGAGTGGTGAGAGGTGTCCCTGGCCACGGGTGAGCTTTGGGGCCGCTTCCGACCCGAGCCATTCCATGGCTGTTTGGGAATGGGATGTGTTCACAAGTCGCAGCTTTCCGCACAGATCTGGAAGCGTTTTAAGGAGTATTTCGCCTCTCTCCTCCCTCCAGATCAGGAATGTTGAAACCAACCAGTGCTTGGACAACATGGGCCGCAAGGAGAACGAAAAAGTGGGATTTTTCAACTGCCACGGCATGGGAGGGAACCAGGTAAATAAAAACAGGGAACAGCGGCTGATTTGTCCAGGAATTCCTTTGGAATATTTTAGGTGCCTGTTTCAATTCTGGTTTGGATTTTGTGCGATATCAGAGCAATCAATGAAAATTCCAGAACATTTTCGTTTTTGAGCTGGAAGGATTTTAAGAGGACTCAGCCATTTTCTTCAATTTCAGCTCCAGATTCCGGGGGAATGTTGTTGCATATCCATGGGAAGTATCCCAGTGAATATATTAATCCATTTAATAATAAATCTGACATTCCAGACACGAACATTAGGAAATCTGATCAGGAATTTGAACTTATTTTCGTAAAAATGAAACGGGCGGGAATCTCCATAAACCTGGCCGGATCCAGCTGCTCTGATTGCGGGTAGGGAAAATAAATATCCAGGATATTCGTGGAAGTTGAGTTCTTTGGTGGAATTCCGGCAGTGGGGGCCTGGGGTGTTTTCATTTAGAGGGCCTGGAAAGGGAGTGGAAAAGCGGATGGAATTCTTGGTCTTGTGACAAATGAGTCTGGCTTGATTGGAATAAAATTTGCATATCCCAATGGATATTCAAATATCCGGATGGGGTTTGGGATGTAAATTATAATTAAGGGACTTTTAAGCGTGTTTTAAATTAATTCTGTTTTAATTGATTACAATCTTCCGTTGTTTATGCGTGGAATTTTCCGGGGCGTGGTGCCAGCCTGGCGCGGTCACAATTCCCTGGTAGCCCTGGTGTTCCAGACGCCTGCTCCTGGCCGCATTCCTGGTGGGAAAGGCTGGGATGCTCCGTGTTCCCATCCCTGGTTTGTCCTGGAGGTTCATCCCAACTCCTGCCATCTCCTCCTGTCGCTTCCTCCATCCTCACCGGAGATTGGCCTCATTCCGCTGCTTTTTGGCTTGGAAAACCGTTCCCTGCCCCTGAATTCCCATGGATTTTTCCAATAAAAAAACACCTTTCCCTGCCCCTGAATTCCTGTGGATTTCTCCAATAGAAAGCCATTTCCTTCCCCTGAATTCCAATGGATTTCTCCAGTAAAATTCCTTTCCCTTCCCCTGAATTCCAATGGATTTCTCCAATGGAAAAACCTTTCCTTTCCCCTGAATTCCAATGGATTTCTCCAATGGAAAAACCTTCCCTTTCCCCTGAATTCCAATGGATTTCTCCAATGGAAAAACCTTTCCTTTCCCCTGAATTCCAGTGGGTTTCTTCAATGGAAAACCTTTCCCTTCTCTTAAATTCTGATGCATTTCTCCAATAAAAATCCTTTCCTTTTCCCTGAACTCCAATGCAAAAACCTTTCCCTTCCCATGAATTCCAGTGGATTTCTCCAATGAAAAACCTTTCCATTCTCCTATATTCCAAAGGATTTCTCCAATAAAAATCCTTTCCCTTCCTCTGAATTCCAATGGATTTCTCCAATGGAAAACCTTTCCCTTCTCTTAAATTCTGATGGGTTCCTCCAATAAAAATCCTTTCCTTTTCCCTGAATTCCGATGGATTTCTCCAATAGAAAACCTTTCCTTTCCCCTGAATTCTGATGGATTTCTCCAATGGAAAAACCTTTCCCGTCCCATGAATCCCAGTGGATTTCTCCAATGTGAAAACCTTCCCCTGAATTCCGATGGAAGCCTCCAGCTCCCGCGCCAGCCCGGGCTCGCTCCCAGCCCTTTTCCGCCGTCTCTGTGCTCCAGGTGTTTTCCTACACGGCGGACAAGGAGATCCGCACGGACGACCTGTGCCTGGACGTGTCGCGGCTCAACGGCCCCGTGCTGATGCTCAAGTGCCACCACCTGAGGGGAAACCAGCTCTGGGAATACGACGCCGAGGTACCCGGGGCTGGGAACGGGCTGGGCACAATCCCGCATTCCCGAGGCTGGAAAAGAGCTCCGAGGTCATGGAGCTGTGCCTGATCCCACCTTGTCCCCAAGTGCCACCTCCAGGAACTCCTGGGACACCTCCAGGGATGGACACTGCAAACCTCCCTGGGCACTTCCAAGCCCTGAGCTCCCTTTCCATGGGCAAATTCCTGCTGCTGTCCACCCTGAGGCTGGAAAAGCCCTCCCAGGTCATCAATTCCAAGCTCTGCCCCATCTCCACCCATGTCCCAGCCCAGCCACATCCAGGAGTTCCTTGGACACCTCCACCCTTCCTGCTTGGAAGGCTGGAATTCTTCCAACAAAATACTCACAGGGAACGTGCTGGTTTTTCCCTGAAATTGAGGCGAATTTCCCAGGAATTGTGTAAAACCCAGCTCGGCCATGAGATGGAGCTCCTAAAACAGGAATGCTCCGTGTTTTTTGTGGCATCTCCGAGGATTGGCTGCTTGTTCTCCTGGAAAACATCCCATTGCATTCCCCGTCCCTGGATTTATTGAGCAAATCTTTTCATTACCAATTTACCTCGGAATATCCAGATTTCAGCTGCCCCTTTTCCCTCTCATTTCATTATTGCCATTAATTAAACGTTTATTAGTGTATTATTACCCTCCAAACATTCCTAATATCCAGGATTCTTTTTTTTTCCCTAGAAAACAACCAGTTGTGATATTCCATTTTTTTTTTTTTTTTTTTTTTTTTTTTTTTTTTTTTTTTTTTTTTTTCCCCCGGAGAAACAATTCCAGGATATTTCCTGAATCCCTTGTATTCATTAATTTGATTTTCCAGTGGAATTACACTGATTCTTCTTTTCCTTGCTGATTCAGGAATTGCATGGAGAGGTTTTGGGGGATTTTTAGGGATTTTTAGGAATTCTGGCTTGGCAACGGACAACAGGACATGGAATAATCCTAAAAAGGGATTTCTCTGAGGGATTTTCATGGAATTTTTCAATGATTTCCTGCTATTATTAATTTTTTAATAATTTTCTGATTTAATTTGTGGGATTTAAAGATTGAATAAATTCCAGGCTCCTGGGCCTGGTGATTCCCATTGTGACATCCAGGAAAATCTCTGGATGTGGAGAGGGGTGAGATCCTGGGACGTGACATGCACGAAGGAATCCAGGGAAAAAAAAAATAGGTTGGAAATGTGTCATAGCTGATAAGAAGGAGTTTAATTCCTTGTGGATGGACGATGATGTCAGGGTTTATTCCTGAAAAATTCCTCAGGGTTTATTCCAAGGCTGCCAGAGCTCCAGGAGTGTTTGGACAGGATGGGATTGTTGGGATATCCTGGCAGGGCCAGGGGTTGATCAATGATCCCTGTGGATCCCTTCCCGCTCAGAATTCCGTGATTTTTTCCTGGGTAATTGCCGTTATTTGTCCTCAATCCTGGTGTTTGTGCAAAGCTGTGGAATTCCCATCCAGGGAGAGCTGAGGGGCTGCACAAAAAATGTTCCTTGGATCCCTGACTCCGCTTTCCTTCTGTCTCCCCTTCCCTCAGTATTTTGGGAAATGGGAATATGACTTTGAGGTAAGTCTGGTGCAATCCCTGTGCCAAATCCCAACCCCTGGAATAGCTCCTGTAGCAGTGCCCTCCTCTGCTTCTCCATAGCTGCTGCTCCAACATTCCAGAGCTTCCCAATTCCCTGAGCCAGGCTGGGAGAGAGCTGGGAATGTTCCCCTGGAGAAGGGAAGGATCCAGGCAGAGCTCAGAGCCCCTGGAGGGGCTCCAGGAGAGCTGGAGAGGGACTGGGGACAAGGAATGGAGGGACAGGACACAGGGAATGGCTCCCACTGCCAGAGGGCAGGGATGGGTGGGAGATTGGGAACTGGGAATTCCTGCCTGGGATGGAATTCCCAGAGCAGCTGTGGCTCCCTGGCAGTGCCCAAGGCCAGGCTGGAGCAGCCTGGGATGGTGGGAGGTGTCCCTGCCATGGCAGGGGTGGATTGGGATGGGATTTAAGATCTTTCCATCCCAAACCATTCCATGAATCCCTGTGCCAGGAAAAGCCTGCTCAGATTCCCACATTCATGTTTATCCCCATGTGAGGAATCTGCTGCCTTTGGATATTTGACATCCTTTGAACACCAGAGAGAATTCCAAGTCCTTTTACTTACGGACTTCTGCTTTCCTTGGAAATATCCATGGACTGGAGGGAACGGGGAGCGCTGGTCCGGAGTGATCCAGCCCTGCTGTCCCTGCCCGTGACTCCAAGTGACATTTTTGGGACACTTGGCCCCGGTATTTTTAGGGGCTCCTTTATCCTCACGCCACTTTTTCCGTTCCCAATCCAAAAACATGGAAAAGGAGCGGGGGGTGAGGGGCAGGAATGTGGGGAGAGCATTCCAGCTGCTCCAGCCCCCGGTACCTCAGGGATGGGGTGGGAAGAATTTAGGGAAGTGGAAGCTCCCCTTCATCTCACCCCACCTGGAACTGGCACCGGAAAAAGAAAAGCTGGAATCGTGGTTGGGGAAAAAAAACCAAAGTCATGAATATTTAATGAATTCTGGTTTTAATTGGGTGATTCCCAAATGGGATTCAGGGTGGGTTGTGTGGGAAAAGCCCCATCTCTGCCTGGATCTTTCCAGTGGGGAATCGCAGCAATCCAGGGGGTTGGAGGGACTGGACTGGGAGCTCTGCTGGATCATGGGAATGGTCTCAAGAGCAGGGAGGAAATTCTGGGATATTTCTGCCTAAAAAACCCAATCTCTGCCTGGGCCTTTCCAGTAGGGAATTGCAGCAATCCAGGGGTAGAGAGAACGGGATTAGGATCCACAATCCACTCTGGATCGTGGAAATGATCCATGGGCAGGGTGCTCTCAAGAGCAAGGTGGAAGTTTTGG
>JANEHK010000433.1:2846-27262 GCA_025960845.1 Tachycineta bicolor | reverse complement strand
CTACTTTTTCCTTTACTACTTTATAACAAATGTTTTTAAAAATATATATTTTTAAAATATTGGTACATTTACAATTAGCATGAATCATTTTCACTTATTACGATTTCCCACATTTTTCTTTTTATTCATACTGATTCTTGGTTTTAATTAAAACTGAATCTCGATTTCCTCTATATTCTCAATAATCCTGGTTTTCATGCTCTCTCGTTTCAGCCTTAAATTTTCTAACATCTCCCATGCTGCATCAAGCTTTTTGCATTCCTTCTCAAATTTGGTTGACATCTCTTGTGCTAGAGTAGTCTCTTTCTGTTCAGTCAACATCTCTTTGGCTCCTTTCTTCTGAGTATGAGTTCATCTAGCTTTTAATATCTTCAAAGAATCTTGGTTTCCCTTTTGCTGCCAATTCTGGATCAATGTGCATTGCTGTCATTTGCATTCCTTGTATCACTGGGTGGATTAGTCTAATAAGACATGGAATCATGCATGGTAAGAATAAAAATCCTAATCCAGAACACAACAGCATAAATCCCACCTTCTTCCACCAGGCTCCTCCAAAGAGGTTATCCCACCAATCCGTTTTTAGAATAGAATTCCATTTTTGAACAGGTACGTGTGCCACCCTTTTAATTTCTCCAGCAAGTTTGTGATGGCTTCCCCATGATCATCTCTCTCCACACAGCACTCAGATTCCTTAAATCTTCCTCAAACTCCCCCTTCTTCAGCCAACAGATAATCTAGGGCAATTCTGGTTTGATATACAAATGCTCACATTTGTGAATGTTGCTTGGCCAGTAACTTTAGGGCATCAGAAGTATGGTTTGATACAACCTCCACTACCGCCTGGAGTATCAACCGATTCAATAGATAAATTGGGGTTCTATATCCCCAAGATCCATCCTCAGCCCAAGTTGCTAGGTCATAATACGCTATGATTCTTTCTGCAGGCCATTTGTCTTCCCTCCATTCCTGCTTTCCCCCTGCCTTTGGGAAGTCAAGGTTTAAATCTCTTTTATTCCTTTCTAGAGTCTCATCAAGTGGTGTTCCCAGCATATTGTTCATAGACCTTGGGATGATGAAGAAGGTGGGTCGTATAACTCCTAAGGTACTTTGGACGTAATTCACTCTATGCTCATTGCCCACAAATCCAATATATTCCATCAGGGGCTTCCAATTATTATAGTTTGTTTTTTTGTTTTGTTTTTTTTTGTGTTTTTTGTTTGTTTGTTTGTTTGTTTGTTTGGTTTTTTGGGGGTTTTTGTTTGTTTTGTTTTGTTTTGTTTTGTTTTGTTTTGTTTTGTTTGTTTTCTGGTTGTTCTGAGTAGGATTTTAGGTCTTTTATATACTGGTAGGGGTTAGCTCCAGGACTTTTGTGCCAGCACAAATCAGTTTGCTTATTCCACTCACAATTCATTTCCTTTGTTTTTCCCCAATACCCAATAAAAGTTTTTGGTACCAGTTTTTGGTTTTTTGGTTTTAATATCCAAATTAACTACTAAACTTGATATACAAGGAGTATATCCTACTACTTCATTATATTTCCTTCCTTCTAAAGTCATACAGACTGTTCCAATTACTTGATGACTCCAAATCCATCCTTCAGGTGGTTTTAATGTCTTGGAAATTTGAGTATGATTCAATTTTAAAAATTGTTCTGGAGCTAGACTCTCACCTCTCCACTGCCATCTTTCAGCCATTCCAAGTCCCCCACAGATCCAGCACTTGGATAATCCTAATTCTGTGGCAATTTCTTGCATCAAATCTACAAAAATTATCTTATTTGAGGTTCTCAAATCCCAGTCACTATACTGCTGCTTTAATTGTTCATACAGTTTATCCAGTTTCTTACTTCTTTTCCTATGACTTTTTTACTTTTTTACAACTTTCGCTTCTTTCTTTTAGTTTTTCTTTTTTTTTTTTTTTTTTTTTTTTTTTTTTTTTTTTTTTTTTTTTTTCCCTTCGTGCTCTACCTCCTATACCTATACTTGGATCATTCCCATTCTCATCTTTCTCAAAACAAAAAGAAGTTTTTCATATTGAGAACAAATTTGATCACTATAAGGATAAGGAGCTGGTCCATTAAACCCTAATTTTTTCCCTACCCAATCCAGTTTTCTATTTTTAACACAAATATCGATAAAATTGCTGCGATTGTAGCAGGCAGCACTAAAATGTGGATGTGTTGTGGAAACAAATTCCATCTGGCCCTTGATCCACATGGAGTGATGGCATTTATTACAGGGATCAATATTATTGGGACTTTGTTTTTGCATAGATTGTTCTCTCATTGCCCGCTCTTGTGCTGCTTGTTTTATTATTGCTTGTTCCTGCATTGCTCAGTCCCTTCTCTCATGGACTCTGTCCAGAGTGGCTCCATAGTTTTGGCCAGTTGCCAAGGGCATCACCACAAACAGTGAAAATAATCTTCAGGAGTTTTGACTTTCTACTGTCTTCAAGGCCCTTTGGGTTGCAGCCAAGGGCCAAGATGTCAGGATTCTTGGCAGCAAAGTTTATATCCTGGGATCTAGTCACTGGTGCATTTGGTCTCACTGGTACCCTTGGCCTCATGTTTGTTTCAAGGATGGCACAGATTACTCACAGTTCTCGCAGCACTACCCTCTCTCCCTCTCTCTGGGTTAGTCAGCTACTTCCTCTTTTAGTCTAAACCACCAAAGCTCTGGAGATGTGCCAACCACAATAAGATTTGCTTTTTCACTACTTCAGTTAACAACCTGATTTGTTGGTAGATTTTTCTCCAAAGTTGGGGATTATTATTAAGTCTTCATTGCCGCCAATAGGCACAATCACAATGCCAATTCACATAAGAAATGTGTCTGTAACGTGGCACACAAATTCCTTCTCCACAGCAACTGTTAATTATGATACAGTGCTCTAAAATACTATGAATCATTTCCTCTCTCACCTGCTCAAAAGCTAATATAGTAAAAACTCATTGGTCTAAATTTTCTATTATTTGGACCATTGCATAAAGGTTCCATCTTCATATCTCAAAGGTGTTCCAAAAAAATCACTGGAAAAGCTTTTTAAAGTTAACTGTTCATGCACACAATCTAAGCAAGTGAAACAAATCAATTGTCTCTCTCTCTTCTGCTCTTGTTATTCTCCACCACAAATTAAGGCAAAGCGCACAAATAACACAAACCCATGGGCAACACTCTAAGCCATGCTTAGTACACTCCCAGTGTGTTACCTGTTATTGGACTTTTTTAGTAACAGGTGTTTCTAGTCTCTTTACTGGAATTGTAGTTCCTCAATGAAATCTGTTAGTTTTAGTCGCTGAGGGCATCTTAAAAGATTTTCAGTTTGTTCAGGCTGTTCCCATTGATCAAGGAAGTGTCTAATCCCTTCCCATCGCCATTGTTCTGCCTCCAAACTCAATGGAGTTGCCATCAACAGCCAATCCAGAATACCTAATTTTTCTAATAAATTAAAGTTAATTGCAATTACAAAACACAGAACTGTAATGGTTAATTATCAAAGGAGTTCTATAGTTTGGACAAGTTAAGCAACACAATTAATTTCTGTTTTTCTGTTGTTTCTGTATATCGACATTTTACTGCTAATATCTTTTATTCTTGCAGTATTCTCAAAGCCACTAATCCTTCTGTGTGATACACTAAATAAATAAATGCTCTTTGTACATGATCTTTTATTATAAATTGTTGCAAATAAGCATCGATGTTGATCTGTGCTAAAACCCAATTGTGCATTCTAAAGTCTCACTCTACTCTACTAAAACATTGTATACAATTAATCATAAAAGCTACATCTCCTTGCTCCCAAGGTACAGTTGTTCTGTGCCAATGTCTTTGTCTCAGCCACTTCATGGTCACGGCTTTACACCGCTCACACTGATGACCGTGTTTGCAGCAACCTTGCTGAAACATGGAAACTTCTCTCTGTGGGATGGCAGCTTCTGACCTTTCTGTACTAAGGATATCTTGAATATCCTGAGGCTGGGTTATTCTTTCAATATGTGGGTGGCACGAAATGTATTGCAGCATGATGTGAAATCCACAGCCAAAAACCATTTTCCATATGAGCTATAGCCTCTGGGCACCAAATACTCTCTTCAGCCATGTCGGGGATTAATTACAGTTTTACTTAAAACTGTATTTTGGAATTCAATAAAATGATTTAATCAAATTTAAGTCTTTTTTAATTTTTAATTTCAGATCTCCTGGTGTCGAAATAATTTTCCAATCTTTATTGGGTATAGGTCCTTTACCCTTGAAGTATGAGTCTAGCCTTTTTCTGCAATTCGAACTGTGGTTTTGTCAGGGAGAATCCATTGTCCCTCTTTCAGACTTGCTCCTAGGTTTTTCATGACTTCTACTTCTGCTAAAGAAAAGTATGGTGTTTGATTTTGTGTTCCTGCTTCCTGAAAAGTCATAATTCCATTGCTGTTTTCCCTCAGGGCGGCTTTCTTAGCTTGATCGTCAGCCAAATTGTTTCTTCTGGTTTTAATGTTTCTCCCCCTCTGGTGGCCTTTCACATGAACCACTGCTATCTTTTTTGGACTCTTCAAAGCTTTAAGAATTTGAATTATCAATCCTTGGTGCACTACTCCTTTACTTTGAGTGTTTATAAGTCTCCTTTCTTTCCAAATTTTTCTAAATGTGTGCACTACCCCAAAGGCATATTTTGAGTCCATGTATATGGTCCCTTCTCAATCCTTTAATAACAGCAATGCACAGAATAATGCATAGAGTTCACAGGCTTGTGCTGACCAGGATGGGCTAAGGGGACCAGATTCTTTTACTTCCAGTTTTTCTCCACAAATTATGACATACCCAGATTTCCTTCTTCTGTCTACCACTCGGGATGTTCCATCTCTAAATAATTTTTCTCCTGTTTTTAATTCTTGTTCTCTCAAATCTGGGCATATTTTTGTTTGTAAGTCTATGTCCTCCATGCAATCATATATTAATTCTTCCCCTGGGTCAACATAAAGGAATTGAGTGGGGCTTTGTATATTTGTCGCTCTTAGCTCTAATTCAAATGAGGTTATCAACATAGTCTCATATCTTAATATTCTGCTATGTTAACCATGTTTTGGCCTCTTTAGCAAGGATTCCCCTAGTATTAAGGGGGTGTACACTTCCAGTGGTGCCCCAAAGGTTACTTTTTGGGCTTCTACTAACACAGTAGTGCCTACCAGAACATGCAGGCAGGTTGGCCGACTTATACTAATTGGATCCAATCATTTGGAATAATATCCTACTGGCTTTCGGCTTCCTGCCCAATCTTGAGTCAATACTTCATAAGGTGTTTGATCAACAGTTTTAACTAATAATTGAAAAGGCTTGTCTAAATTGGGAAGACTCAGTAGAGGAGCTTGCAGTAGTGCTTATTTAACTTGTTCCAAATTTTCCTGATCCCTTTCAGTCCATTTCAAGAAATTTGTAATTTATTTCTCATTCAGAGATTTTACTTTTCTGCTAAACCCTTCTATCTCTTGTCTGCAATAACCCCAAAGACTCAAAAACTGCTTTATTTCTCTTTTAGACTTTGGGAGTCCTATGTTCAATATTCCTGAAACCCTTTCAGGGTCTAGCTTTTTCTTTTGCTTACTGATCCAATGACCTAAATACCACATTTCTGACTCTACAAACTGCAGTTTTGACATTGATATCTTCAGCCTGTTTTCTCCCAGAAAATTTAGAAGCTTAATAGTACCCTTTCTAGTTTCCTCTTCAGTTTCTCTTGCTACTAACAAATCATCTACATACTGTAGCACTTAATTCATTTGGGTAACTCAAAGGACTTCCAAGGATTTTCTAACGCCCTCCCAAAAAGGTTCAGTGCCTCTGTAAAACCTTGCAGTAGCACCGTTCACCTCAATTGTTCTCTCCTACCTGTATCTGGGTCCTCCCACTCAAAGGCAATCCCTACTGCCCTCATCCAGAGGGCAAGTTCAAAAGGCATCCTTTAAATCCACAACACTGTGCCAAATGTAATTAGGAGGTATCTGGCTTAGCTACTCCTGGAAAGTGGGTAATGGTTCTTTGATTTACCGCTCTGAGATCCTGCACTAGTTGGTAGCTACCATCAGGCTTCTTTACCGGCAGGATGGGGGTATTATGTGGTGACACACAGGACTCCAACACCCCCTGATGTACTCAATTCTCAACTACCGGTTTCAATCCCTTCCGACCTTCCAGTGATATGGGATATTGTTTTACTCGAATGGGGATTTCTGGGTTCTGTATTTCAATGCTAATGGGCTGAATGTTTAATTTTCCTGCTTCAGCAGTATACCACACAGTGTTGCTAATCTTGAAATGATCTTCTTCAGTTAAAGAATAGATTTTAAGTTTTCTTTCACAGGGTGTTATTTTAATCCCCAAGGCTCTTATTAAGTCTCTTCCTAATAAATTATTATCAGCCTCAGGTATTAATACCAAATCATTCAGTCCAAATCTTTTATCTGATTCAATCTGCACATTTTTAATTACAGGAGCCAGAAAAACTTCTCCTTTAACCCCAATTCCTGGGACACGTTCATGACTTACTTCACATCCTTGTGGTAGTTTTCTTACTGTTGACCTAGTAGCCTCTGTGTCCACCAAAAATGTCATTTCTTCCTTTTGAGGACCTATTTCCAGTTTTATCAAGGGCTCTTCTAGTTTTTCAGTCCTCATTAAATAGAGCTCCTGACCCCCCTAGCATACTTGAAACATTTTCTCATCTTGCTGCCTCTTTCTACAGAATTTTTGTAGATGTCCCTTTTTGTGGCAATAAAAACAAGTGAGTCCTGTACTTCTGGAGGCAGGACAAGAAGTTTGTAAGTGTCCTTTCTGGTGACAGGAAAAAAACGTGGATCTCATATCCCCAGAGGCGGGACCTGACTTTTTCTGTTGTTTGTTCTTTCCTGAGCGCTTCTCTGTATTCATGGTTGTCTGTGTTTCCTTGACTGCTGCCTTTAAAATCTGTGGTTTTGTCTTTTGCCTCTCCTCATCTCTTCTCACTTTCTGTGCTTCTCTTAACAATTCCTGAAGCCCCCTATCCTGCCAATTTTCCACTTTTTCCAGCTTCTTCCTGATGTGCCCCCAGGTCTTAGCTACAAACTGTGTTTTCAAAAGGACCTGTCCTGCTGCAGTATCAGGGTCTGCATCTGAATATAACTGCAAGGCTTTTCTTAGTCTATCTAACCAGTCTGCCAGGGGTTCATCCTTCCCTTGGTGCTCACTTAGAGCTTTCCCTATATTCTGCCTCTTGGGCACTGCTTCCTGGATTCCTTGGATATCATCCACCGGAGATCACTCATATTCTGCCTGTGTCTTTCATTCTGATTATTCCAACCTGGATCTTGCATAGGTCATTTCTGATTTCTGATCCCCCTGGTCTGGCCCCTGACATTCTCTATACCAAATCCTCATTCCTGAATGTCTAATCATTTCTCTTTCTTCCATGGTAAACAAGATTCCTAAGAGACTGCAGTTCCACCCAGGTGTATATATTCGGCCCCAAGAACTGATCTAATCTCTCTGCTACTCTAAGAGGATCCTCTAGCAGCCTGCCCAGCTCCTCCTTAAACTCCCTAACATCCCCTGTGTTCAGGGGAACACTCACATCACCAATAGGTCCCTGTTCTGGGTTTGCCATTGGAACTTTTCTAAGCGGGTATAGTCCATCTTCCATTTTTGCTTCCCCATCCCCATCATCACTTCTCCCTGTCCCCCACCTCTAGTTCTATGTGCTTACTGGCTCCTCCTGAATCGAGGGTGCGTTTGCATTTACAGGAGGACCCTCGGGGGCTTGGGGTTGAACGGGCTGATGAGGTTGCCTATAAGGGGGTGGGAGGTGATCTAATGGATCCTAGGGCTCGTGTCTGTCTTTGTTGGCTGCTTGCCCTCTAGTTTGTAAAGGATAGAACGGAAAACGCTCGCTTCCTTGCCTTCGAGAGATAAATTCCCCCTTTCCCATGGGAAGCCACAGAGCAGCATATTTGCTTTCTTCCTGATTAAAAGATTCATTTGAATTCACATACAAATTAAAAGCCTGGCAAATCCAACCTTCAAAGGATCCAGACTTTGGCCAATATAAATTATCTTTCCAGATAATTTCCTTTGTCCTTTCAAACATACAATAATTAATCATTTTCTGCTTACTTTTTCCTCTTCAGGATTCCCATGCATCCCAGTATTGTAACATTATCCCCAGTGGACTGTCCTGAGGGATGTTCCCCTTCTGAGACCCCCCCTCACAGTTCCCAGGTATACCAGGCTCTTGTGAATTTCCTTCCTAATTCACAGTTCCTGGGTCTAAGGAGTTACTTTTTCTCCAACCAATTTTTGCTGGCAGCAAACCAAGAAACCCCTGGTACCAGGAGAAACTTGGTCTCCTTCACTCCCTTCATGGTTCAATCCTCTCACTTATTATTCTGTTGCACTATCTTGTCTTTTGCCAACTGTTTGCCTCATGCCTAATTCCAGTCTTTCTCCCAATCTGTCTTCCCTGACTATGTCCTTCTAGCCACTTCCCCCTGCAATCCCTCTTAGTCTCGTACTAAAGTTAGCAACTTAAGTTACCAACTATTTTCTTCTCAAAGGAAATTGAATTTGACTCAGTTGCTCCCCTCCTTATTCACCTCACCCAGCGATCAGATCGCTCCCTTCTCCTCAAGGACCTTCCCCTGGGTTCTGGGCCTGGGACCCTCCCTGCCAGTCCCTCCCAGGGAACCTCACTCAGTCTCTCTTTTCACTTCCCTCCTTTCCCAGCCAGTCTCCTCACAGAGAGCTGAAAACGTGGTACTGGGAGGTTCACGCTTGCTTTGGGGGTCTGGGCTACAAGACCCCATTTTAGATATTCTACACACACACAGACACACAGCCATGCCCCTGCCCAACCCCATTGTACTTACACAGTCCATTTCCCCACACAGTTCTTGTGCACAAGAGGTTTTACAGGACCTTTACCTTTAGCTGGCACTCCAATGACAGCCTTTGTATGTGCCTCCTAGTGCTGGCTTCCTTTGCTTATGTATTATCTTAATTGGAATTCCTTCTCCAAGAGACCCTGGTCTAACCTTGGGACCACCTTAAAAGAGCTGGCGGGGAGCTCCGTCCCGAGACTAGCCATCCTTCCCCAGGCTGGAGTTCCTGGGTTTCAGCACCAAATTGTTATAAATGAAGCTCTATATGTCTAATTTAATAAGCAACAAAGTTGAATTTAGCAGCAATGAAATTTGATTTAAGTAGCATTTTATAATCAAGCAAATACAAAAATCGGGCAGTGATTAATTAAAGATAAGTAATGTTCTGATAAAGCATAAACAAAAATGACCGGGGTACAGAGAGGGGTTTCTCACCCTACCTCACATACAAAACAAAGTAATCCAACTTAAACTTATATACTGTATGTTAATACATATTCATAAATATTTCTCGTAAATCTCCTATTTTCAATTTGTAAAATATACGTCACTATACTACATAGCACATGACCCACTCGCTGTTAGGGGGTCTTCTTCGCTTTTTGGTGGTCTTCTTCAGATGAAGGCTCATCATCTTCCTTGTGTCCTATGAATAACCTTACTGGTTGCGTGTGCGCTCTAAATTTTGTGTTATACATAAATAAGCTTTATGTTCCAAAAAGTAATCACTTCATGGATCAAACCACCACCCAACCTCCCTGCCTTGGAATAGTCCCAACTTTGTCCATCTCAAGGCCAGTTCAATCTTAAGACATCCTGTATCCCATAACATCTGCAAAGGGCCCATCTCCCTACCTTGGAGTAGTCCCAACTTTGGCAAATCCAGCTTTGAGACTCTTGCTTATCTCAAACTGCATCTTGTATCTTATTTTTCTCATGTAGCATCTGCCAAGGAGCCCATCTGCTTTGTAATACAAATCACATCTACTTTTTTGATTACATCTTTATAATAATTTTCTAAACTATATATATTTTTAAAATATTGCTATAGATACAATTAGCATGAATTATTTTCATTTAGTACACCTTTATAGATTGAGATCAGCAATGTCTGATTGATATTGACCCTCAGCACATCAAATGCAGTCTAAATAGATATGAAAATCAAGACCCTTCACAGCTGATGACAAATCAGACTTTGTCCCCACCCCCTCCCGACCATTTCTCTCATCCAACCCCTGGCATTCCTATGGTTCAGGAGCAGTGTGGCCAGCAGGAGCAGGGCAGTGATTCTTCCCCTGTGCTCAGCACTGGTTGGGCAGCACTTCAAGTGTTATGTCCAGTTCTGACCCCCCAATATATGAAGGACATGGAGGGACTGGTGTGTGTCCAGAGAAGAGCAACAAGGCTGGTGAGGTAACTGGAACACAAATCTTGTGAGGAGGGGTCCAAAGTTGGGCTTGATGATGTCCAACATCTTTTCCAACCTGGCTGATTCTGTGATTCTCTGAAACCACCCTTGCAGCAGTTGCAGGATGAGCCCTGGGCATCCTCTCTAGAAGGTCCAGCAGCCCAGGTCCCTCAGCTTCTCCTCACAGCCCCAAAGCCCACCCTGTCAGTTCTGCACAGCCTCTGCAGCTCCTCCTCCTTGCCCAGAACAGGGAGCCCCACAGCCAGACACAGCAGCCCAGATGTGCTGCCCTGGCCTGTGGTGCCTCTGGCAAGGGAACAGCAGGAGGAACTGCAGGAGGCTGCAGACAATTCCTGAAGCACTTGGAGGATGATCCTGCTCCCCAAGGGACATTCCCATGGTGCTGGGAACTCAGGAACTGAAATGGGGAGTGGGGCCAGGGAGGAAAGGGCAACCAGGGATGGGCTGTTTGCAGGGGAGGGAACAGGGATGGGCAATAGGCCTGGGCGTGTTCTGGAGAGAGCCTGGGCAAGGAGCCTGGAGCCCCCAGGCCCTGCCCTGAGGCGTCAGTGCTGCCCCAGCAGTGCCCATGGCCTGTCCCTGCTGCAGCCCCGGCACTGCCACCCCCAGCACTGTGCCCGGCCCCGAGAGCACTCAGGCCCTACAGCAACACCAGGGCCAGGAGGGCAGCGGGGCAGGGCCACGGGAGCAGCACTGGCAACACCAAGTGCTGCTGCTCCGTGGCACAGCTGCTGTGCCAGCACTGATCTGCCCCAGCTCTGCACACAGACATTGCTGCTGCAGCTCCAGAGAAGGGAACAAAAGGGGGATCTCTGCAGAAAACTTGGCTGGGAGGTCCTTGAGTTCCTTTGAAGCCACCAAGAGCTCAGGCCCTCATTGACACAGTCTGTGGCCACAGGGAAGATGGAGAGAAACAAAATGAGAAAATGCACAATGTGATTTCTTTGTGGACAAGATTAAAGAATTGAAACAAAGAAAAAGATCCTCCAACATGAAATCAACAGGAAGTATCAAAGATGACTTTAATTACAAGTGATTTGCAGAATTTTGTCAGCAGTTTAATGTTCCCGAAATCATCCAGTCATCAGTCTCCACATTGCAGCCTTGAGCTCCTGGTTCCTCAGGCTGTAGATGAGAGGGTTCAGGGCTGGAGGCAACACTGAGTACAGAACTGACAGAGCCAGATCCAGGGATGGGGAGGAGAGGGAGGGGGGCTTCAGATGAGCAGACATTATAGTACTGAGGAACAGGGAGAGCACAGCCAGGTGAGGGAGGCAGGTGGAAAAGGCTTTGTGCCGTCCCTGCTCAGAGGAGATCCTTAACACGGCCCTCAAGATCTGCACATAGGAGAAAACAATGAACACAAAACAACCACTTGATAAACTAGCAGTAACAGCAAGAAGCCCCAGTTTCCTGAGGTAGGAATTGGAACAGGAAAGTTTGAGGATCTGTGGGATTTCACAGAAGAACTGGCCCAGGGCATTGCCATGGCACAGGGGCAGGGAAAATGTATTGGCCGTGTGCATGAGAGCATTGAGAAAGGCACTGGCCCAGGCAGCTGCTGCCATGTGGGCACAAGCTCTGCTGCCCAGGAGGGTCCCGTAGTGCAGGGGTTTGCAGATGGACACATAGCGGTCGTAGCACATGATGGTCAGGAGATAAAACTCTGCTCCAATGAAGAAGAGAAAGAAAAAGAGCTGTGCAGCACATCCTTTGTAGGAGATGGTCCTGGTGTCCCAGAGGGAATTGTGCATGGCTTTGGGGACAGTGGTGAGGATGGAGCCCAGGTCGGTGAGGGCCAGGTTGAGCAGGAAGAAGAACATGGGCGTGTGCAGGAGGTGGCCGCAGGCTACGGCGCTGATGATGAGGCCGTTGGCCAGGAGGGCAGCCAGGGAGATGCCCAGGAAGAGGCAGAAGTGCAGGAGCTGCAGCTGCCGCGTGTCTGCCAGTGCCAGCAGGAGGAAGTGGCTGATGGAGCTGCTGTTGGACATTTGCTGTGCCTGCCCATGGGGACCTGTTCATGGATAAAGGACAGTGACAAGTCAGCAGAGGCTGCTTTGAGCCAAACCTGGGCCATTCCCTGTAGATTGTCCCGCTGTGACTCACCCACCCTTGTTCCTGCTCTGGGAAAACCTTCACCCAGGTCCCTTCCTGAGCTCCAGCTTTGCTGTCTGAGTGTGCCAGGAGCAGCCAGGCCTGTGCATGGGGGCTCTCCAGGAGCCATCCCTGCCCTGCTGCCCTGGGTTTGTGGCCTTGTGGCAGAGGGACAAGGATGGATATTCAGGATTTGCCAGTGGAATCACTTCTATTGCAAAAAGGCTTGTTCCCATCTGCACACCTAAAGGGCATGGAGAGCAGGAAGGAATTATAGCTATTGTTTTCCTGATCACAGATCATTCTCAGTTCTCTGGAATCTCCAGCATTTCTGCTGCACTCAGACTTTGCCACTGAGACATGTGAGAGGCAAAGGATTCCCTGTGGCTTAGGGAAGGTGAGGGGCTGGATGGGCTTCTTCCCAACTGCCCTGGATTTGCACCTTTGGCCGCAATCAGAGCACAATCACACTCCCGTGTCACCCTGGGATAAACCAGACCCTGCCCAGAGCAGAGGGATCCCTGAATGTCTCAGCTTCTCCAAAGGTCTCTGGCCAAGGGCTCAGCACCCCCTTCTGCCAAGGATACTCACGGCTCCCTTGGCAAACCCAACAGCATTGCCTCAGCTCTGGCATCTCTGCACTTCCCCATGGGACACTCAGGGAATTCCCAGAGGCTGTGGCAGAGATTTGCAGCCAGGAGGGCAGCTCAGAGCTTGGAAGGACACAGCAAGGAGATCCCTGGGTGTGCCCATGATGGGATCTCAGGGAGGGGGCTCAGCTCATTCCCCTTTCCCATGCACTCCTTTGTCCACAGCCCCACAGGTGACAGGCAAGCTTGGAACCCCATTCCCATGGACACTGCTGCCTGGCAGCAATCCCAAGGACAGTGCCTGACTCAGCTGCTGCAAATGCCAGAGCCTCCCTGAGAGCACCAGATGACAGTGACAAGATCAGGGGAGGGCAGTAAGAAGAGAAGATGCTGTGGTGCTGTGCCTGGGAGGGCAGGGCACAGACAGCCGGGCACTCAGGACAGTGTTCCCGTAGCCAGCTGTGCCCGGCACCTCCCACACACCCACAGTGCCCTCCTGCCCCCAGCACTGCTCTGTTCAGCCCCCTCTCCTTCCCTGAGCATCTCCCTGTGCCTGGACATTTCCCTGCTGAGAGGAGCCTTGTCCCTGCCAGCGCTCACAGAGCCCATCCCACCCTCTGTGCCCTGGGCCCGGCCCTACAGAAACCTGCCTGTCTGCAGGGCCCTGCCTGGGGCAGGCTCTGTCTGCAGGGGGCAAGGGCAGCTCAGGAGAGCCCTGCTGGGCCCTGCAAAGGTGATGCTGGAGCTGTCCCGGGTTGAGGAGTGGCTGAAGGCCCTTTAGGAGCCTCCCAGCAGAGAGACTGACCACCCAAAGTTACAGTTCTGGAGTCTCTGTAAGTGTTGAAACATTACTTTGATGATCCTGTGTGTCCCTTTCAACTCCGAATGTTCTGTGATTTTGTGATTACGATTCCTGTTTAGCTTCTCTTATTCTCTTGTTGCCTGTAATCAAAAGAGAAAAAAAATGCCTTGTAACAGTTTTAAAACAGAAAAGTTAAGACCAGATGTTTATTGGAAGCTTCCAGGTGTCCCAGTGGGGATGGGGCACACCCAGTCCCTGATTTCAACAATTTATTAATGTTGATTATTTAGGAAATTTAACAGGAACATCCAACAGGAGATTCAGTTGCCCCAATTGACCAATGGGTGAACCTATTGGAGTCGGTCAAAGAGCTTCTTTGTGCCCCTTTTTTTGTTTTTTCAAAAAAAAATTTTTTTAAAAAAAAAAAAAAAAAAAAAAAAAAAAAAAAAAATAAAAGTTGTTATTCTTATAGGTCCTCTTCCTAGTAATAAGACTTTACAGTAGTTAAGGAATATATTTAGAAATTTATTGTTCTAAAATCTAAGAGAAAGAGTAGGAAACATACTACAGCTAATTAAGGATTTTATTTATCTAAGTATGTAATAGCAGTTGAATGGAATTAATTAAGGATTATATATTTATAACAATATAAGAGTAGTTAACTGAGCTATGCATATATGAAAAATGTATAAAAAGCAAAATTCTTTTTATCACCACCTGAGCCTTCCCACCCTGCTCCAAGCAGGAAATGGAAAACATTCTCAGGAAAGCTCCTGATCTTTACAGCAATCCCAGGCTTACCTTCTTTTGGGAAGTGTCCTCGGGAGCTGTGCCCAGGCTGGTCTGGAGCTGGGAGCAGCCCTGCCCCACACAGCACCTCTCAGCAGCAGCACCTGCCCTGCTCAGGGCGGCTCCTTCCCCCCACAGCTTCTCGCCAGTGCTGGCAGCAGCTCCCAGGGCTGGCTGAGAGCTGTCCCTGGCAGGCAGCAGAGTCCCTGCCCCAGCACAGCGCCCTGGGCTGCAGCACCCTGCTCTGCAGGACAGCCCTGGGCACCCCTGGCTGCTCTGCACAAGAGATAATCAGAGAATGTACTCACAGAGTCTGTAGGCATTGGGATGTTGCAGCTTTAGGAGATCCCTGCAGGAGCTGCAGCTGCCTTGTCCTGCAGCCAGAGGTTCCTGTGTCAAGGGCTGGGAGTGATTCTCCTGCAGTCACTTCTCAGCTCCTTCCCAGCCCTGAGTGATTGAAGCTCTCTGTGCCGGTGTGCTGTGCCCAGGGTGGCTGCAGGCAGTGCTCCAGCCCTGCTGGGCTAGGACAAGTGCTGCTCATTAAGAGAAATGTGTTTTTGAAGCTCCTCTTGATTTCTAGGAGCTGCTTCTGTGCCAGGAGCCTGGCCCAGCTCAGCAGCACAGACACAGCACAAGGACTTTAATGAACCTCTCATGCTTTGTGCTGAGGCCCTGAACATCAGTCCCTGAGAGGGAACTGAAGAAACCTCTCAAGAATTCCAAGTCAGAATCCAACTCCAAAGTTTCTTGAAGTTTTAATGGGTCCCACTGAGGGACAGGAGAGAGAAAGTTTCCCCAGGCTCCAGCCAGAGCAGAGAACTGGAGGCAGTGATGACAGGTGGGGACAAAGAGAAGCCAAGTCTTGGTGTCCTGGGGCACAGCAGCCTCTGTGCCACCAAGGGCTGTGAGGAGACACCTTGTCCTGAGGCCCTGGGGCCTCCTGGCACAGCCCCAGCAAGGCTGGGCACTGTCAGCCCCTTGTGCTGCCCTCAGCATCCCCCTCACATCCCAGTGGCCTCAAGGATGTGCTGGAAGGAGTCCCTGGGGAGCCTTGGTCAGCAATGGCCCTGGGGGGCTCCTGAATGCTCCCAGGAACTGCAGGTTTTTCAAAGGACTTTGGGTTTGCTTTAGCCTTGGAGTCTGTGAGAGGTTTGTGCAATCATGGCCTGCAATTATCTGCTCTAATTAGTCTCTTGAGAGGTTTTGTCAGGAACAACACTCAGTAGGCTCATTAATACTTGTAGGAACTTCAAGTTTTTAAAGGTACTTGGTGTTGCCCTTTTAGAACTGACTCTATGAGAAAGTTTGTGCAATCATGTGCCCAATTATCTACTTTAATAAATCCCTTGGGATTCTCTTTCAGTAAAAAGAGTGGGGCTTATTAATACTTCAGGGTAGTCAAGGTATTGAAGAACTTTTTTTTTGCACAAAACTGTGTCAAAAAAGAGTCTGAGAGGTTTGTGCAATCATGGCCCCAATTATCTGCTTTAATTAGTCCCTTGAGATCCTTAGCCAGTAACAACACTCAGTGAGGCTCATTAATGCTTCAAGGTACTCAGGATTAATTTAAGTACTTCTTTTTGCTACTGAGTCTCTGAGAGGTCTTTGTGCAATCCTGGCCTCCAATTCTCTCCTTCACAGACTCCATGAGGAGCCTGTGTTGGGGATGGACCTCTGTGGGACCCATTGGTGCATTGAGACGCTTTGGGTTTTTCTTCTGACTTTGACTCCTGGAAAGGTTTGTGCAATCTCCTCTCAGCCCTGAGGTTCCAGGGCTCATCACCAAATGCACCATGGGACTCATCAGGATCAACCAAATCCTGACAAACCATGGCTGTGCCTTGAGTTCCCTCTGGTCTGGTGCAGTTCATTAGGAAGTTTTCCTGCTGCAGTTATGGAGAAATATTTCAAAAAGCTTCTAAGAAATATGTAATTCTGTTTTAAAGGGTGTATTTAATTTCTGTTCTCATTACACAAGAGGTGATGGCAGCATTCTGTGGTGGATACTGCTCCAAGGTCTCCCAAGGAGGTCTGGCCTGCTCAGAGAAGCTGTGCCTTGAGGTGTGACCCAGTGTGGACAGCCTTGCTCCACATTCAAAAACCACATCCAATCTCTCCTTACTCACCTGGGACCTGCTTTCCTTGCAGTCCTGGCTGCACTTCACCAAAGAAGGATTTTCTTCTTTTCTTTTTGAAGCAATCTGAGTTTCCCCAGTGAAAACAGAAACCCTCCTCAAGTGTGTGCCAAGCCCAAGGTGCCACCAAGAGCACTGCAGCCCTGCCCTGGGCCAGGAGTGAGGGTGGATCATCATCCCAACCTGCCTTGGGCCATGGCAAGGGGCTGTGGCCATGGACACTGCACTGACCCCACTGCTGCCTTTGGACCCCTCATCCCTTCAAGTTTCCTTGGAAAGCACCCCAAGGACCCATTTCTGCAGCCAGGTTCCGTGGCCAGGGGGGATGTGGGGGGCTGCAGGAGGTCAATGCCCCATCCCTGGAAACATTCAAGTCCAGCTGGGACAGGGCTCTGAACAACCTGATGTGGTGAAAGATGTCCCTGCTCATGCCAGGCCTGGACAAGAGGCCTGAGTGAGGCCTGAACAGCAGGCCCTGAGCCAAAGGTGACCTCTGCATCAACCTTCAACCAAAGGTTATCTTTGTATCTGCTCATTAGTGAAATATGCATGGTCATTAGCACTGTGACAGATGTATCCACTCATTAGTGAGACATGTGTTGACCTTTCTGTGTTTAGAAGCCGGACAAGGCCATGAAATCTGACATCTGGCCTTGTTTGGGGCTGGATGGTCAAAGTCACCTCCCTTGGTTCCTCCTTGGGCCCTGGCCAGGCTTTGGGAGGGACCCAAGAGGAGGATGAAACCAGCTGTTCCTGCCCTAGAAGTGCTGTCAGTTTGTTTATTCAGCACTGTCAGAGCTGGGCCCTCTCCCAGCCAGGTTGGAGCCTCACCTGTGGCTGGAGGCACCTGCAGCAATTCCCAGTGTCCGGGAGTGGCTCTGCAGTCCTTGGCTGGGACAACTTCCCCCAGCTGATGTGTGCATGTGGGTGATGGGAAAGTCTGAGGGGGACTGGTGATGGATCTTTCTCAATCCCTGCAGGCAATCTTTGGTAGTGATGGTTGGGTGCATTGCTGAGCTGCTCTTTTTGTGCTCCTTTGCTGCTTTGAACTGCAGAAAATGACACTGATTCCTTCAGGTGGTGTCGGTGTCTTTGGTGCTGATCCTGCCCACTGGTAAATTAAAACTGGTGAAGTCTGGACAGATCACCACAAAATGTCACTTTTTAATTATAAGTGTGAGGAACCAGTCCCATCTGAAATTCCTGGATGGGCAGCCCTTCCCTAGAGCTCGCTGGCTCTGGAATGGGCTGAGGTCAGAGCACCCTATGTGGAATGGAGGAGTCAGGTAAAAGAGGCTGAACTGCTGGATGTGTTAAAATGCATCTAAAAATTTCATATGGAAAAAGGAAAAGAACTTGTGGGTTTGGGAAGATGAGGATGGATTTTGTTAACAACACATTGGAAACAACACCAACAGAAGGAACAGAAGCACTGTGAAAGTCCTCTGGCCTAAAGGTACCGGGGACACAACAGCAGCACAGGGAGGAGACCTGGATTCATCAGCAGCCCACAGTGGAAAATAAGAAATCAAATCTTTGGTACTGGCAATGGGAGCTGCTGGGTGTGTACAGATTGGCCATAAACAGCTTCCTAAAGGAGGGTTTGGGTCCTGTTTCCAGGCAATTTTGATGCCTCCTTCGAGGTACTTCAGCAACAACCAGCAAGAAGAGTTGGGACAAGAGAACATTTCCCTCCCAGAGAGTGCCTTTGGTCTCAGAAAACCAAAGATTCTGGTTCAACCTGTGCCCCATGTGTGTTGCCTTGTCTGTGGAGTTTACATTAATGAGCTAAATCCATTATTAGAAGAAGTAAAAGAAGATGCTATTAAAATACCCACTGAGCTCCAACAAACACAAATGGGGCTCTAGAGAACTGCATGGCCTTGGATTATCTGCTTGCTGTCTAGAGAGGAGTCTGTGCTATTCTAGGACAGGAATGTTGTAGGAATCACTGTTGGGTTTGAAGTCCAACAATCAGAAATCACCTCGATAGAAAGATCAGGAGAAGAGTGGCTGAAAGAAGAAAATTCTTCATGGGATTGTTTTCCAAATTGGAGGCTGCTGCAAAATGCATTCATGGCAGTCACTGTAATCACTGCAGAGTGGGAACTTGGTGTATTATATTTCCATGTTGAAGTTGTAACATTTTGATCTGGGAAATGGAGTATTGAGGCTTTTCTAAAAAGAGACACAGTCTCATGAAAAAAGGGACGTTTGATAAAGAACAGAGAATAGCAAGTCATTAGGCATGTTTTGAAAGGAATGTGAATTATAGCTCTGAGTAATAAACGTGAAGAGCATGTCATTGAAGAACAAGACGTGATGCCTTTATGCATAATACCTTAATCTAAACTCTGTTATCAAAAGGATTGTTATGAAGGTTGTTGTTCACCTGTAGGTCAAGATACTGATTGAAGTACTGAGGCCTGAACAACAGGCTCTGAGGCAAAGCTGACCTCTAGGTGAACCTTCCAACCAAATGTTGTATTTGTATCTGCTCATTAACAAAGCATTATTAGCAATATGATCTCTGTATGTGTTCATTGGTGAAACATGCATTTACTTTTCTGTATTTAGAAGCTGGACAAGGTCCCATCTGGCTTTGTTTAGGGCTGCATGATCAAAGCCAACTCCCTTGGTTCCTCCTTGAGCCCTGGCCAGGCTTTGGGAGAAATCAAATGGAGAATGAAACCAGATGTTCCCACACTAGAAGTGATGTCAGCTTGTTTGTTTAACAGTGTAAAAGCTGGGCCCTCTCCCAGAGATGTTGGATTCTCACTGTCTGTACAGGTGGGTGCACCTGCAGGAATTCCCAGTGTCCAGGAGTGGTTCTCCTGTGCTTGGCTGTGAAAGGGTTAAAAGCACTGTGCCTGGGCATCCTTGGGCAAGAATAAGATTCACATGGAAGCTGGAAAATGTTAACCACAAGCTTAAGACACAGGATGAAACTTGTCAAGAAATAGGGGACAACACTTGCAGAAATGAAGGACAGAGCTTCCTAAAACCAGTGAGGAATTTGCTGGAACAGCAAACAAGAGACTGTGCATGCCTAGAGGAGAAAGGTGAAAAGGGCACGGCGATGAAGACGTCCAGCCGAGGAGGACATGGAGCCTTCCTCAGTGCCACCACCAGGGTGCTGTGCCTGTGCCTCACCTATGCTAATGATAGTAATGAGTTCTAAGATAGAGTTTGCATACCCATACCTTTTCGAAGGAAAACTATGAATAGGCAAAAAGTGTAACCATATATTGTAATCTGCTGTGTGCCTGTGTATGTGCGGTTGGCAGGAGATATTCCCACACACCTGGCACGCTGAATAAAGCAAATCCCCGCTTCCTGGACTTTGTCTCAGAAGTGTCCCTTGGCCTGGTTTGGGACGATTCACTTCCATGGGGTTCTGTCAAGTCCGAGTGGAACCTTGGTGCCATATTGTTCCACAGCCTCACAAAGCTCTCCCGGGTTCCATGGGGTCCCTCTGTGACTCACTGCAGCCTTGGTTCCATCAGGGTCTCTTGGGTTCCATGGTGCACAAGCCTTTTCCACATCTGAGCCTTGCTTCCAGGAGTTCCATCGACTGACAGCGGCCATCTGCATTCCATGAGGCCCAGCTGGATCACAGCAGAGCCTTGCTGTCATCAGGCTCCGATACCTGTTCTGCCAACTGATGGGGGTGATTTAAAGAACACAGAAACCCATGGAAAGAATGTCTTATTCTACTGTGAGTATTAAGGCAACACAAAAGTAAAATTATACATTATACATAATAAAACTATGTGTTTGGCTTTAGCAACAAGCAAAAAGAAGCAAGGTAATGCACCTAATCATTATTATAGGAGAGAAAGGAGAGAGATTGAGAAAGATCCATCACCAGTTGCCTCAATACTCCACCATCATCCAGAATCTGCAATAACTGGGAAGCCCCGTTTCACAGCAAGGACCTGGAGAAACCTCCGAAGCAATTGGGAAAATCCTACATGGTGAATCCACCCATAGATGAGGCATCTGAATTTGTTCTGGAAGTGGGTCCAGCTTTCATAGGCCCAAATCAGCAAGTCAAAGTGTCTTGATTGTATTTTTAGCACATAAACTCCTGGATCTCATGGCACTTTTCCTGACTAGGAGGGGCTAGAACTGTGCCAGATCCCAGTCATCAGCTTGGAGGGTTTCCCCTAAAATATCCTACAAGCCTCTATTCATGTCAGTTACATTTCTTGCAGATAACTCCATGAGATTATGTGAAAGTTTCTAAAGCAGTCAGTTTGGTGTTAAACATAAGCATCTCGGCCATCTACTTTTACCTAAATAAAACTGATGGTGTTAGTCACATAGTACCCAGGGCTCGTCTTGTAAGTCAGCTCTGGCTGAGGCCAGCCACTCAGGCCTAAGCACATCAGAAGCTGAAGTGACCACGACTGGGAATGGCAAAAACACCCACTGGGACTGGCTCAGAGGCCCCAGGACTCCCTGGCATGGATCACCTCAGGAGACAGTATTTCAGGGAGCCCAAAGGACTCTTGGGAGAGCTGCTGTGGAGACAGAGGGAATTGCACAGCTGAATCCCTTGCCTGGGCTCCCAGAGGACCCTTCTGCTGTGGGGCTGCTGAGGCTGGAGGAACAGCAGGTACCCATGGCCACCCCAAAACAGGGCCCCGTTGGCAACAGGGCACCGACCGGGACTGAGGGACCCCATCCCTGGGATGAGTCAGGAACTGGAGAGCTGGGAGTGCTCAGCCAGAGCCGCTGAGCCTCCAACAGCCCCACATGGGCAGAGAGTGAGCCCAGTGGGGAGTGGCCACTGACAGGACTGTGGGGGCCTGAACCAAGTCCCAGCCCCACTGAGAGCAGCTGTGCCGGACACCCTGGAACTCCAGGCCAGCTGGAGTCCGAGGCAGCCAAGTGGTGCCACCATTGATGTTCCTTTCTTCCCCCTCAGAAAGGACACGGGGAAGCTGGGAAAGTCTGAATGAAAGGAGTAGGGATGGTGGAAGCTGTGGAAGCTGTGGAAAAGCACTAACATGAGGAACACAAACTCTTCTGAGAAAGAGGGCATAAATCCCTGGAATCCAGCATCCTTCCTGAGAAAAACCATTTCCAGAATTACCAACATGAAACCATCATCCAATTCTCTGGATTGTTCCACTCCTGTCCCACTGAGACCTTCTCACCAGACTGAATCTCTTAAGTGGAATTGATGGAGGAAGCCTGAACCCTGAGCCATGCCAGGGTCAGTGCCCAGGAGCATCCCCTGGCGCTGTTTAACACCAGCTCTGCAGGAACTGGGAATGCAAGCAGGACAAACTTGAGCATCTCCCACCACCAGATACCTCAGAGGTTGCACAGCAACACAGCCATGACTCTCCCAAACTGGATTTAGGAATGGCATCCCTAATGCAGCCATTAGATCCAGATCTACCCAGATCCCTTTGGCACTCCTGCTCTTGGTGTCTCTCTGCCTCCTCTCCCTGTCCTGACAAGACAGTCACACAAATAAAGATGTGGGATTGCCAGGTGCTGAGGGGTTGGAGAAGGAGCCTTCTCCAGGTCTGGTCTGTTTCCAAAACCCACACTTGCTCCTGCAGCCAGGAACCTCCTTGTTCACCCTCTCCAAGGGTGTCAAGCTCAGGAAAGGATTCCTGACACCCTGTCCAGCTGGGAGAGCTCCTGTGTCTCTAGATCAGGGGAAAAAAACCAATCACAGGAACCCTGGGGGCTTTGAGATTGTGACATGGGGACATCTGTGTTTATTTCCCAGTGACAAACAAAAATGTGGAATGCTGCCAGAGCTTGTTTTGGTCTACATGAAACTTGAACAAACGTCCCTCCTCCTGACAGCGACTCCTCTGCAGCTGCTCTGGAGATCTCCTGGGCCGAGTCCAGGAAGAGGAGATTTCACTGGTGCTGGGGTGCTCGAGGGGGCCATTTCAATGCTCTGCTGAAGTCCAAGGACATTGTTTTTCCCCAAGGAGCAACATTCCTTTCTGGCACTCACTGCCCCATGAGGGACATTATTCAGTTGCTGCTGCTGTTGGGTGAGTTACGGCAACAGGGAGAGGGAGGAGGAGATGATCCCACCCATGGCTGCTGCTGGGTGCAGACATTTGCTGGGATAAAGCTGAGACAGAGCCTCAGCATCTCTCGAAAATTACAGAATCACAGAATGGCTTGGCTTGGAAGAGACCTTAAAGTTCATCTCATCCCACTCCCTGCCATGGGCAGTGACACCTTCCACTATCCCAGGCTGCTCCAACCCACATCCAAGCTGGCCTTGGACACTTCCAGGGATCCAGAGGCAGCCACAGCTTCTCTGTGCAAGCTCTGACCTCTGCCCAGGTGAGCAGGGACACAACTCAAGGGAACAGCTGGAGCTGGGCCAGGGCAGGGCTGGGGATCAGAAAAAGCTGCTTCTCCCAGAGGGGTCTGGGGCACTCACCAGGCTCCCCAGGGAATGGGCTCAGCCCTGAGGCTGCCACAGCTCCAGGAGCCTTTGGACACCGCTCCCGGGAATGCCCAGGCTGCCACTCTTGGGCTGTCTGTGCAGGGCCAGGGCCTGGACTCCATGATCCCGCTGCCTCCCTCCCAGCTCAGCCCCTTCTGCAGTTCTCACCCTTGGGCTCAGCCTTTGTGTCTCCTCCAGGCGCTGGCAGAGCTCTTGGGGCCGGGGCAGGAGCGGCACAGCCCCAGCGTTCCCCTCTCTGTCACACCACGGTGGTGACAGCTCCAACGTTCCCTGCCTGGAGACGCTCCAAGGGAAGCGTCCAGAGCCACAGCCAGAGAGCAAAACTGAGCGGGCACTGAGCACCCCCGGCCTGGGCTGATGTGCATTGCTGTGCACACAGCTCGGGGAAGGTCCCCCTGGCCACCTCCACAGTGCCACAGGCAAGTGGCACATAGAGTCACAGAGCTCTGACCAGGGCTGACAGGGAAAGTTAAAAAATTAACAATGACAAGACCAAATCAAACCAAAAAATACCAAACCCAACCCCCACTCAGGAGAAGACAACTTCGCCCCCAGCAGAGCTGCTGCCTCCTTCAGTGCTTTCAGCTGCCCTCACACACAGCACTGAGACTGCAAGCAATGACCATTCCTCAGGCACATCTGCTGCAAAAGCAGCTTGAGGAGAGCCCTGGAGCAGGACTCCTCTCATGCCATTGAAAAAGACCCTTTGGCAGGCAGCTCTAGGGCGCTTGCAAAGAGCAAGGGCCAGAGCCTCAGGCCACAGGGGAGAAAAGGGCTCTCAGTTGCCCACCCCTGGCACGTCAAGGCTGCTCCCAGGCTGCTTTCCACACAGCATTCTCCTTGGAGGATTGTGGGCAGCTGAGAGTCAGCTCTGCCTCCTCCATGTTCTGTGCCCTGAAGCTGCCTGCAAGAAGATATTCAGGCTCAGCTCCTGTGGCACAATCCCTCCTGGCCACAGGCACAGCACCAGGAAGGCCCTTGCACACCCAGCCTCTGCTGCAGCCAAGGAAAGCTCCTGGCTCAGGCTCAGCTTTCCTGCCCAGCCAGACCCCTGGTGTGCCCCAGCAGCAGGAAATTGCTGGATCTGGCTGATGGCAAACAGCTGCATCTGGAGTCCTGGCACCAGCAATGGACCAGATCTGGGCAGTGCCAGTGCCGGCACTGGGAAATTGTCACAATTTGGCTTTTTGTGCCAGCAAATTGCTGGACTTGGGCTGTGCC
>JANEHK010000432.1:0-21932 GCA_025960845.1 Tachycineta bicolor | reverse complement strand
AAAAAAAAAAAAAAAAAAAAAAAAAAAAAAAAAAGCTATCATTTTTTGTTGTTGTTTCTAATATAAATTGAAATGTGAAAGTATAGTTATTACCAGCTGCACATAGCATTTATTGTAGCACACCTAAAATAAATTAGCCAAGAATACCAAAGTAGTTGACTTCATCTGTTCTTAGTCAGAATGGCTTTCTAGTGAAAACTTCATCAAACTACTCAAAGAAAAAGGGACAATTTTCAAAATTTGGGTTTGATTATCTTCACATGCAGCATGAAAGGAATTTGTATTCCTGTTCTTTTAAGAAGATGCCTGAAGTGTAGCTACATTTCCTAGTACTACTCATACCAGATGCAGCTGAATTGAAATCCCAGTAAAAATAATCTATACACAAACTTTTTCCAGAGGGGCAAGTGCAAGTTCCTCCTTCCTCTGAGCTGAGCTCAGTCTCACATTGAGCTTTGCAGAAGTGTATTAGTCAGAATGGCGACTGGGTAGCCACAAGTGTAAACCTTCAGCAACCAAGGAGTCTCGTGAGTTAGAGTAACACTTATTTCCTCAGGTGTGCAGAAATCCAAATATCTTTCTCCTCTCTCCAGCTCTGGGCACTTGTTCACCCCCCACAGTGTTTTTAAGAGGAAGGAGCATAAAAGAGAGTTCATTTGTTGGTCCCTGAAGCAGCACACTCTGCTAAGATGCTGAGTGTAGGGTTTCATCCAACAGCAACACATTCACAACTCTACTTAGTATCATGCACTAAAGTTCACTTCTAAATATCATGTACTGCAAATTTGGCAACAACTCTTCATGGTTTCTACCTAATAATGTGGGATTTTCTTTGATTCAGTTCTGTCTTTTTTTCACTGCAGTGTCGTGCTATGATGACTGCATGTTTCCTTATACAAAATGCAAAACCACTGAGAAATCCAGATGTCAGGTTTTTCTTGATATATCAGAGTAAATATTGGTTTCCATGGCACCAGGACATGCTGGGAGCTCTCCCCTGTTTTAAATACTCCAGGGATTTTAAACATCATCTTCAGTGTCAAGAGAAGATTGCTACTAATACTGTCATAAGAAAAATGCACTGAAAACCAATGGCCATCAAAGCAATAAACCATGATCTTGGTTTATTTTCCGTTGAAATAATTTTAAAAGGCACTGTTTAAGTAAACTCTCTGTTTTAATTAAACTAAAATGCAAAAAGTCTTATTAAGGAATGGAGAAAATAATATAGTCCCTCTGGAGGGGACTGGAAAGATTATTTTTCTTTTAAATGTTTGTTAAATGACATCAACACTTAGCAACATCAGTGCAGAGTGTACTTTCAGAACTCTTCTGGGAATATTGACATCCCACCAGCTGCAAATGATGTCAAGTTTTTAACCTTGAGTTGTAAATCCGTACACCTTAAGGAGTGAGAAAGGAGCTTCACATATTATTTGAATTCATGAGCATTAATTCTCTAGTTTATTGACAGCTGTATTCTTTTGTTAGGTAAAATTTAAAACATCTCTCTCTATGGACAATATCCCATCACAGAAACAGATATTTGTGTGCAGGAGTTATTAGAGCAAACTGAGCATCTGAGGTTGTAAATTCATAAAACCCTCCTTCCATTCCTTCCATTCCTTCCTTTCCTTCCTTTCCTTCCTTTCCTTCCTTTCCCTCGTTTCCTTCTGCTTTTCTGCTTCAGTTAATTCTTTCATATTTTGTCATTAAAATGAAAACACAGGTTTACAGTTAATTAGACACAACCAATCAATGGTGTCACAACAGAAATAGATTTACCTTGGATCCAGGTAGTACTCTAACATGCATAGCATTTGAATTTTTCACTCAAATTTTCATCATAAATCCAGCATACTACAAAGATGAAAGATGGGTACAAAATTAAAATTTTATGCAGGATTAAAGGAAATTACACAGTTTCATCTCTATACAAATACCACAAAGATACATCAAAAGGTACCATATTCTTCTAAGGCATAAATCTAATTCCTAGCCAAAGAAAATCTCTCCCTCAAGAAAGTAACTCAATTACCCTGTCTCCGTCGGTGATCCCCAACAAAATACATCAACTAGAAAACTTCAAATTAGACAGAGCAACAGTCAAAAATAATGAGAAAAATGCGGGTTTCAAAAAAACCCCAGCATTCCACTTCTTTTAAGCAAAGAAATGGAGGATTTTTTCCCCCCTGTTTATCTGTTCAGCACATTATATTTATGTGTTATGTTACAAAGCAATATTGTTTTTAACTCAGGAATGCATCTATATTATCAAAATCTTGCAAAAGATCCATTTTGAATATTCAACCAGCTTTTAAGTTTTGGACATTTCAGTGCCATTTTTTTTTTAATTTTGAGGATCCCAGATGCAGAGATTGGAGCACATCATTCATCTTCATTGACAGAAAAGTTGTCTACCAATATGGGGAAAAAAACCTTTTCTTCTGAATAGTGTATACACATTTCCAAAATGAAACATAGAACCAAATTCTAATTAGGCCCCCTAGAATATGACCTCTGAGGGAGTTCTGCATCAGCTCCTTGGCTAAAGGAAAGGGTCTTCTGTAAAGTTTTGGTTTTTTGCTTAATCTCTACCTTAACCAAAGCTTCATCTTCTAAGGCTTGAAAAAGTTCCATGTTTTCAGCTGTGTTATACAGGATTCACAAGCGCACACATGCTTAATCTTTTGCCAATAACCTTCACTTCTGTATATTTGTAATCATATACACCAGTCTTGTTATTTTATTACATAAAATACCTGTGCATTAGCTAATCAAATACAATTATCAAATTCAGATCCTAAAGTATTGGACAGCTTTTAAGCAGCACATACATCTGAAATGGTAGCTGCTCTCTGTTCTCTCTTCCATGCAACTTGCTTAGACTCCTTGTGCAAAAAAACCTCACTGTGGGTTACAAGATGACTCTTCTTCCTTTGGATGGCAGCAACAGATTATGCAATATCTTGATATTTCCTCTTTTCATCTTTGCCTAAACAGGATTCTAAAAATTTATCTTGACTTAACATGAAAGTAACATCTTTCAGAATTTCTCACCTAAAAGACTTGGGAGTTAAACTCTTTATTTGCAGGTTTTTAACTGAAAATGAGCAGAGGGATTTAAAAATCTTCAAATCACAGAAGGGAGAAATGTGAAATAACACACTTCCTGAGAAAAATTCAATACAGTTAACTTGCATAAGGAGATCTAAGATCATGTTTGTCTGCTTACTTGCTTCACAACAGAAATTGAGGTCTGCCACTTTACTGCTGAGTGCTAATGAGCTATATTAGGTATTCTGCATGAGCTATGTACTGCAAAAAGTCTTTTATTACTAAGTAAATATAAAGGACATCTCAGGTTTTCACCTCTCACACAGGTGTCTTAAAGAAATGGCTAAAAAGTAATTTTCTCCATCTTAATGAATATTCATTGAAGTGCAACTGTTTCTTCAGGAAAGACAGAAAATCACAATAACATTCCGTATGCACAAATAAATGACATAGCATTATGGAAGGGTGAAAATCTTGGTTCTATTTTCTTTTCCAATAAAGCAGAATGAAGAACTGAAATGACCTCTACCAAGATCTGCATATTTTAACTGTGAGGTAAAATAATTTAAAAATAAACAGAGCAGATATTTGCAAACAAATAGGGACCGCAGAGTTTTTTCTACTTTGGAAACAATATTTCCTGGTTCTTAGAAGATTTAAGTCTCTAGCTGAGAGTATCTCTGGAAGTCCTTGAAGTACTTAGACAATTTCTGGGTCTGCAACAAGACCTTCTGACAGAGAGTTTCACCATGTACACTCCTTATCCTTTTATTCCTCCTTTCATTGTCCTTGTCTTTTGAGTCGCACAAAATTTTCACCCTTAAACTTATAAGGAAAATGAACCAGAAACTTCTACGCTCTTCTCACCGTAATTGGCCCAGTGCCAGGACAAAGGCACCTGTTGGACCCTTGAGCTCTTCCTCAAGGAATGTTGCTGTTTTCTATTGGGCAGCAAGCCAAAAATCCCTCCTAGATCTTGAACACTTAAGAGAGAGCACGGAGATTCTCCGGGATTCTCGGGGTGTCTTAGCAGGTGCAAGGGACCTCCCTGCCCTGGGCACGGCTTTTACTGTTTTGTTCTGTACAGTTTTTTTTTTATTTTTGCTTTAATTAAAACCTTTTTGTTTTTTCAAAACACCCCCGATCATGCCATCTTGCTAATTTTTCATAAGCCATCTCTGAGAGGCTGCTGGAAACCCTCAAAATGTGGCTCTCTTTTGTGGGGCTAAAAACACTCTGGCCCCATGCAGAAATTCATCACTCTCCCACACTTCCACACAGCTGGGCTGGGTTTCCTCACCAGCTCAGCCCCAGGTTTTCCATGGGAGAGTCTCAGAAGTGCAGACATTCCTTCAAACAATTTAATCTCAAACAAAGTATTTCTACTTTGGAAATTGTTTCCAGCATACACTAAGATGTTCGTGGAAAGATATTGCACATGACTTTGTTTATCCTTGTATGCATGGTTATTTGTAATATGCTTCTCTACAATGACATAGGAAAATGATTTTGATGATATGGACCTTTTACAATAAAGTTTGAATTAAAGCCTTAAACCTAACATCATTTAGAAAGGCCATACACTTGTGAAGGAAAAAAGACTGAAAAGGAATTCATAATAATTTTTCAGCCCAAAAACCCCCTATGATTACATAATTTAAACTTTTTTATTTAGTTAAATGTAGAACTGAATAAGAATTCACCATCATAAGAGAACTAACTTGGCATCATGGTTGAGAGGCCTAGAACAAAATTCACCTCCTGAGACACCAGGTTTGCTCAGATTAACAAGTTTGTTTTTCACTCAAAAGGAAGGCCACAGAAAGCACCAATATTTCTTCACAGAAAGCACCAATATTTCTTCATAGATCTCCACCAATAATTTTGTCCCTTGCTAGGAGCAAAACATTGACAAATCTTGAAAATAATTTTCTGCCTGTGTAAAAAAATTAGATTGACACACAGTAGCCTTTTAAACCAGCTAACAGCATCTTCCTAACATTTCTACAAATCAGAAACTTACCTGTCCGGAAAACAAGGGGAAAAGAGATAGCTCAGTCTGCTTTGTCAGTTGCCCTGTTTATTGAGAAAACAAGTAGCTGCCAACCTATGAAAACTGTGATTCCAGTTCCTGCAGTCTGGAAGCCGACGCTGGGCTGGGAACACTTTAATTAAGCATCCAGCATTCCTTTAACAGTATAAGGTTCCTAAGAAAGGTCACATCTTTGCTCATTTGACACAGCAAAGTCTGATAAACTTAGTTCTAAGTCCACAATATTTAGGAAGCGTAATGCAAGCAGGAGACAGTATCATCCTGGAATTTAAACTAAACACTGATCATTTAGAGTCACCACTGTCTATAGTACCCTGATTTGTCCTCTACTTTCTCTTATAAGCAAACACATTGGAAAATACTCACTGCAATGACATCCTGCCAATTTATTCCAACGCTGATTCAGGCCTCTTGCAACTCAGTTGGAAGCAGCCCTAACACAGCAGCTTTATATGCCAGTGGCAAGTCTCCAATTTTTCTTCCTTCAGAGATAAAAAACTGCTATGGCTTCATTGTAAAGGGTCATTGATATTCTCTGGATCTAGCAGGGAATTGTCCATAAACTATATCTATTTTTCCACTTACGAATTGACTGAAAATAAGCTGAAGATCTCTACAGATAAATTATTATCCAAAAGGTAGCCACATGTAAGTTTTAAAGCCAAAAATAGGGCCAAATATGAGTTCTCAGTTGTGAAAAATTTAATGGATTTGCTTAGAAGTATGCCTTGAAGAAAACTGCATAAACATTCTTCGATAAGGAATATAAAAACATCTTTACAGGTTTAGCAGAATATCCAAAGTTCTGAACTTTAAATGTAAAATGGTTAACTCACCAGTCAAGAGGTGCTGGAAGGCTCCGATAATAAATAATGGCAGTAAACAAAAGAAGACTGGCCTACTTAATAAAACAAAACTAATACATCTTTTTTTTTTTTTTTTTTGGGGGGGGGGGGGGGATGTAAATAATGTCAACTATAAAGAGTTTGGTGCAGGTTTATGGATTCAGAAATTACAATATTGAATCTTAGACCTTACACTCTGTAGTTGCAAAATAAATCTCCTATTCTATTAAAAGGCTGCATTAAGTCTGTGCTGTTAGAGTCTCTCTCTAAAACTGTGAATAAACCTTATATGAAAACATCACATTTTGCAGGAGTTTAATGTGAAACATAAGCTCTTTCCAGGAACTTGTCAAGATCCTGGAAACAGACTGACATTAATTCAAAATGTTTGAGCCTTCAATCAAATTTTGCAGAAGAAATTGAGTTCCAATTTAAAAAAAAAAAAAAGAAGAAAAATAAAAATCAGAAAGGTTTGCAACTGAAGGCTTCACAGATGTCTGGAGATGTTTCAATGTTTCACACAGTACTTGTTAGCTTGTGAATTGTTTACATTATGGCTCTAGAGAATTTAGATTCTGACAACCTGATTAAAACTGGCAACAGACTCTGATAGACTAATTATCTCTGGCACAAATGTTATCTGCATAACATAAGTAAAACATATTTTGTCTAACAGGCTGAAAATTATTAAATACAACAAAATCCTGTGAGCACACCACATCATCCACACCCCTATCCTGCCCTCTCTTTCAGGTTTTCCTTTCCTCACCCCCAGAGCATTTCTATTAAAACTTCTGCATCTCATGCTGTGATCTGCTCCCTCAAGACACAACACAAGGGTTTGAGACCTCCATCTGCTTTACACTTCACTGCCTTCACATATTATGCTACAGCAACCTAATTGGGTGTCATGCTTAGTGTCAGTTCCAAACACTATCAGAGCCTTGAGTAGCAATGACAGGGATGGTGGAAGGGCGATCACAAACACCCCAAGTGAGAAAAGCAGGGCATAAATCCCAAACAACCAAACAGTGGACTGATGACCCACTTCCTACAAGTGACATAGAATTAAATAAGTACAGTAAACCTTCCATCACCAGGTAAAATACCTGATATTAAATAGTTACACATTTAGGTTCCCAAGGAGGGGTATGAACTGGTGAGGAAATGAGAATTTATGAAGTAATAGTCTGGATTGACTGGAGATAAAAAAGACCATGACAGAGCAAACTGAGAATTATTTGTTAGTTTTGCATTTTTTATACTCCAGTTCCATTAAAATGAACAGGGACCATTTTCTGAACAATGAGATTTGAATACGGGACTTCTCGGCAAGATAGTTAAAGACATTGCCCAGAGAAGTTGTGGATGCTTCCTTCCTGGGATTGCTGAGAGTCAGGTTGGATGGGGCTTTGAGCAACCTGATGTATTGAAAGATGTCCCAGTTCACGGCAGAGGGGTTAGACTAGAAGATCTTTAAAGATCCCTTCGCACCCAAACCATCCTGTGATTCTCTGATCATGGTATCTTCCTCCCATCTCTGCAGCAGATCTGAACAAATGATCCCTTCCAATGATATTTCAGATTGGAGAAGCCATTTGAGCATTTTTCACACAAGAAAGATGTGATGACTTATAAATCAGGGTAGGACTGACCTAATGTTAGAAAACCCTACAGATAATAAAAAAACAAGGTAAAGGAATCAGATGAGATCTATCCAGATGGTGAAATGTGCTATTAGAAAGGGAAGCAGAAATAATCACTTGAAAACTATAACCCTTTCAATATAGTTCTCAGCTACGGTTATACTCCCATCCTTTATGATGAATTGGAAAGAAAAATAAATCCTACAAACTCAATTTTCCAAGAACTCAGCATCATCAAATTAGAACACTATTATTTTTCCCTGACACAGAGAGGAATATATAACATCATTAAAGCATTTGCATTTGGAATGATCAGTGACAGAACACTTTAAGCAACTTTTTAGAAGAGAAATAACTTTGATTTTTTCTTAATGAGGACTATTAGGAGAACTTCCTCTTATTCTGTAATTTCCAGCAATGCACTTTCTTACATCAGAGTTTCATAGGTATCACAGAAACCAGCTTTTTGATAGATGCTGTGAAGCTCTGGTGAATAGGTGAAACATATTTTACTTTTGGCAGGTGAAATAAAGGCCTAGCTTTCTAAGTGAGCAACCTGTCAGGCTGGGAGGTTTTTGTGAGGGCAAAACGGCTCTGGTTGGAAGGGACGTTAGGGATCATCTCACTCCAACCCAAGAGCAATGGTGAGGGACACCTTTCACCAGGTCAGGTTGCTCAGAGGTCTGTCTAGCCTGGACTTGAACACCTCCGGGGATGGGGCATCCACAACTTCCCTGGGAAACCTGTTGCAGTGCCTCACCACCCTCACAGTAAAGTTTTCCTTAATATCCAATCTAAATCTACTCTCTTTCACACTGAAGCCACTTGCCCTTGTCCTGTCACTACTTGCCCTTGTAAAAAGTTCCTCTCCATCTTTCTTGCAGGCTCCCTTCAGGTACTGGAAGGCTGACATTAAGTAAATTTGCCTAAGCCTTCTCTTTCAGATGGAACAAAATAAATTCTCGCCTCCTTTCCTTGTAGGAGAGGTGCTCCATTCCTCCAATCATCTTATGGCCTCCACATCTCAGCATGCAGTTGTCCTTTCTGTGCTGGGAACATCCATTGAAGGTGGATGTAGAGGACCAGACCTAAGCATGTTCTGTCTCAAACATTTGTATATTGTCATATTGCATATTTGCAGTATTGCCACAGGAAAGGTGATGAGCAGAGACAGTCCTGCAGAGATGGAGCAGCACTGTTCTGAACCAATTTCCTGCTCTGCCTGGAGACTCGTGGTCAATCACCTCTCTCCCTCATTTCCTGGAGAAAGGCTGGCTGTGAGAAAAAAAATGTGTGGAAAGTAAAATTTACATATGAGGCGTGCACCAATTTAATTATTAAAGGGGTCAGATCCCTCCCTCTCTTTCTTTCTCTGGCTCTCTTTCTTCTCACTCCTTCTCCTCTCTTTCCTTCTCTTTGTCTCACAACCCCAGCTCCACACCATCCATGTGGCAGGCTCTAAGGACTGGTGATTTTATCGAGTTCCACAGCCTCATACTTATTCTGTAATGGCACTTGGGAAGGTGATGTATGCCAGGAGGGGATACTCCCACTTCTCTGAGAAGGGACCTGTTTCCATTCCTCCTCATCTTTTAGATCCTCTGCTTCCTGATGGTGAAAAGTTGAGGGCTCCTCCAACCCTTACCCAGCTCCCATTCTCTGCATTTCTCTCAGGGTTGGAAGGGTGTGATTCCACCAGTCTGTTTCTCTGTCACACTCCCTGATAATCCTCAGCTTCTCTACTTCCTTTCTCCAAAATCTTGCCACTGAGGTTAGGAATCTTACATAGAAACATAATTAGAAAGCCATGAAGACTTGTAAACTAATATGAATATAGGGTAAACTAGATAGCTAATTCTTTAAAGAGCTGTGGTTTTGATTATCTTAAACATTCTCTGTCCATACACCCAGTAATCTAAATGAAGAAATTTCACTCATTATGCAGAATCTAGGGTATGTACTCCTTTCATTAAACCTAAGCAGATATTGCTGTGAAAGGAAAAAGACACTAAAATATTTTGACTCAAATTTTAATATATAAAACTGGATGCATGGTTTTCTTCTGCCATTTTAATGTAGAGAACTAAATGCTCTAGTTATTGCATATATGGCACGAATCTTTAATGTTAATTTCTTCTTCATTCTATAGGTCGCAGATTTCTGATTTTTATTGGCTTTGTTGTTGTTGTTTCGTGGGGGTTTTTGGGTTTCTTGTTTGGTTGCTTTTTGGTTGGTTTTTTTTTTTTTTTTCATAATAAACTGTTGTTTAAGCAGCTGAAACTAGATCTGGCAAAATCAAACTTTAACATTACAAAGCCAGACACTTCCAGTTTCATAGGCAATATAGACTAACATATCCTTTTATATATTTCAGAAGGAAAATTCTAATATAATCCACAAAGAAAACCATATAGGAAGGGGGAAACTAGAAATGCTCTTTCCTTTTCAGGGACTGTGAGAATCCTTCAGGAGAATTGCATTGTATTTATAAGAGCATATACAGACTTGGTCCATTTACTGTGCTAATTTACAGCTCTGTAAACCCAATGTCTTCAATCTGATTTCTGGTGAAAGCAAAACAGCTTCAAGCCTATGATATGTTCAAAATTCCCTCTCCTTTCTTTTATATTTTCATTTCTTTTACTCTGCAAAAATTATTTCTGCCTCTTTTTTTCTATCCTAGTCTACTCATCGTTCCCTTTTTCACTGGTTAATCTTGCTTCCCAGATGTATCTAACAAAAATATTCTTCCATTCACACACTGATCAGGATACAAAAGCATATTAATTTAGCTAAGCAATGAATAGGGGTGTGGCTTGACCAATCAGCAGAGTGCAAAATGGGAAATGAAGTATGAAGGAGGTTTGACTCCACAGGTCTTATTTGGAAGAGGGAGAGTTTTCTGCAGATGCCAATTCCAGGAACTTTGCTAGAGATAAGATTGAAAAGTTGACAATTCACTCAGTTTACTAATGCAGCTCATAGCATCAACCAACAGAGCCTTATGCCATAGATATGACGGTGAAAAGGACAAGGAAATACTTTTTCCAGGATCATCAATGATATTTGGACATTAACGGAAAATGCTGTTGTGTTTTCAGGAAACTTCTTTGCAAAGGGAAAACGTTATTGCTGTGGTTGGATAATATGTTGTATGTTGTGCCTTGTGAAGGTGAGCTGGACAGACACAAACCTGGAAGACAATGCTGCAGTAGGGGACAGATGGATTAACTTCTCTTACATTCATCCTGCTCTTAACTGTTTTTCAGGTTGACAAGAAGTTGCCATGAGAACATCCTTAAGGAATAAGGTTACTTTCGTATGAAGAAATTACATATTAGCTCTAAGGACTGAAATGAGGGAGCTTCTCTCCACAGGCAGGATCTGCTCTGACCCGGACAACGCACCGTGGGAGAACCCATCCAGGGTCCATCCAAAGATGCATGAACACAGGGTGCCCAGCATCTGAAGGGCATAAGGTTCACTAATTGTCTGTATTCCTCTTCCTGTTCTATCTTATCAAATCAGTTATCAAGCATTTTGGTTTTGTGCCTCTCCCACTGAGATGCAGAAGGAACCCTATACTGCCTCTGTCTCCGTCATCCCAGTGCAGAACATCATCTAACAAGTCAACCCACAAATAAATTACATCATAAAGTCTAAGAATGCTGGTTTTAGCTGCATTAAACACTAAACTACACAGGCCAGCTCCACTGATTATGAAGAAATCATCAGAGATAACCAAAGCTGGTCATGATAAATTCCAAGCTTTACCTTCTGACTTTTGCAGAGCAGGCTGTATTTACTCCCAAATGGAAAACAATTTATGTGGTACAATAACCATAAAATGAATGAAGGTTTTCCAGGGATATTATAGGTTTGCAAGCATTAGCTTTTATTCTTAATGGGATATTTTTCATAAAGACCACAGTTTGTACAGAAAATAATGATAGAATTTAGTCAGGATGTCAGGAATGAAGACCGCATGGTTATTGTGAGAAATAACATTTAACCTTTCTCTGGCGGCTGATGAAGGCCAATGCAGTATTTTATTATCAACATCGGCAGGTGATTTATTACCACTGTTTCTACTCCAGTAAAACCACATTAAGCTGCGTTTGATGTACCATTTGTTATCTTCGAACTCCCTATACACTTTCTGCATGCATAATCTTGTTCTTCTAAGACACTTCAGCAGAAAATGGTAAATATTTGAGTCATGATTCCAAATTCATCAAAAGCTTAGGAACTGGAACACAGTAGCTAAATGGATTGTGCAAGACTGAAGATGCCCATATAAAGCTTAAGTCTTATAAAGAGTGACGTAATACATCTGAAACAGCAGCCATGCATAATAATGCATTAAGGTAGGGTCAGGAGTGACAGAAAGCAAATAATTAAGAGACTTCAAAGGAGAACAGAACTTTATAGAATAAACTCTCACATCAGATATCGCAATGCCATTTGCTTATGTAAAAGTAAAATTTATATCAAGAAATTTATGAAATAACTTTTCAGATACATTTCTACCAAAATTTGTTCCCGGACTCCCTGGAACCCAAAGAGATTAATGAGAAAATTTTTGTTAACGGCAATAGCGCCAAGTACTTGCATTGTATTCAATAGTCAGAGTGTTATTCCAGTATTAACAAGAAATGGAAAGTATTTACATTGTATTTGATATTGCATTTAAATTATATTTAATAGTCAAATGGTGTTACTCCAGTATCAGCAAAAATAGGAAGTTGTACAGCTAACATTTCTGTTCTCTTCTGGTGATAACCATAGTGCTCGTCATAAACTCAATCAAAAGAATTCCTAATTTTATAATAAAATAAAGAGAACTACAGGACAATTTCATAAACAGAACATGAATACTGCTGGTTGTGAGAGATACACTTCTTCTAGCACTCAGTATTTTGTCCATAGGTACAAAAGGATAAAACAAGAATTCTGGGAATTTTTGCATCACTATCAACATTTGAATCACTTGATTTGACTTCTACAAAATTGTGTCATTACACTTCCTTTAAATTCATAGGTGAAGACATATGACAAAAATATTAATCAGTACAAGGAAAAAAAAAAAACAAACCTCATTTTCCTGATTTAACTTTGTTGCACAACCTTTTCTTTTAGCAGCTTAATGTAACATACATGGTAAATAATGGCTTTTGCCTGATTAGAAGTGTGTGAGGTATTTATGAAATTTTGTCTGTTACAATCTGAATTGTGAACCTGAGAACACTTGAATTCAATGAAAGCTCAGATCAGAATCAACACTGGCACCCACAGTCACTTAGGAAATGAAATGGCTATTATTAAAACTAGAGAGAGATTAAGAATACTTCACCAAACACAGCTTCTCTCTTATTAGATATAGGGCAACCCAACTACGAGATGTGAAGCAAAACCCATCTTCTAAAAATTTAGTTGGATAGTCAACAACTTGTCATATCTATCCCAGGAAAGTCAAAATAAGTATTTCTTAGTTTTGCTAGAAAATGTACAATCTATCATCTTGAGACTTAAGGGATTTGTCACTACAGTTAACAAGAAAGATGAACTCTTTCTCTGAAAAGCACTCAGGAACTGAAATTCATAGAGGTAATCAAAACAAAGTCCAGTGAATGTTGTATAGTCTAGGTAAAAATTCATTCAGTCATTCTGAAATATTTTCCCTTCTGATAAGAAAAAAACATTAGTTATCTCATGAACATAAAGTTTTCCTTGATAATCAATATATCTTTTTTTCATTACCATGAAAAAATAATAAATAGTGACATTCCTCTTTTCACTTTCCAAATTAAAGAAAAAAATCTTATTTTATAAAAAAAAAAAAAAAAAATCTGGGAACAGAAGGTGTTTAATTTTCTCTATGATGACTTTGCAGCTTTTCTAATCTTTTTGTCTTATTTCCAAAGGCTGATAAGGATTGTTGAATAACAAGGAAACTTCAAAACAGTAGAGTCTCTTCTACCTTTGGCTAACAGTTCTTCTGTTTGGGACAGTTCTTCCTTCTCCACATGCATGTACTCAGCTTTGCTTTGCAGCCTCATTAGATATGTATGAGTTCATTATTTAGCAAACTGATGACATTTTTTTTTTTTTCCAAAAGCTCAGCATGTTAGTGTGATATTTGACTAAACAAGTCAATTAAACTGAAGAAGATAAATTACATTCCAAAAGAAAGGTAACATTAGATAACTACCACAAATTCCTAGCAATTCATTAGAGTGCTCCTGAGTTTATCTTTCCCAATTTAGTATGCAAGGAGAATGCGATAATAATGAAAACAACAGGGATTATTTATTCGCTTAATCAATCAGTTTCAAACTTTTGAGTAACAAGTTTACTCAAGTTAATTGAACTCATAACTTTGTCAAATGCAAGCCTCATGCAAGCACAGCCAAAATCTGCCAGTCCATACGGCTCAGAAGGCAGCCCACAAGGAAGGGCTGCCACCTATTGTATGGTTCAAAGGACTGATTTTCTTAGCACAATCAGAGATAAATTGCTCAATTATTAAGAAATAAAACATTATGGTGCCCTCCTGCCTATCCTGCTGAATTGAAAGATAAGTATTACTGTAGGCGGAAAATACATCCAGTCTCATTTTTAAATTCAGAAGGAAATAATAAATAAATTCCACTAAAACAAACCAAAACAAAACAAGTAAACAAACAAACAAACAAACAAAAAACAAACCACCCTCCACTTCATTTCTTAACATCAACTAACTTCTGCATGGAAAGAGTTTTGTTTCATCTTCACTTGTTTTTAATTTTTTTTTAAATAATGAGTGTAGTTTTGATGTAATACAAATGATTTATATGCTTATTACTTATCATCTTGAAGCTACCTAGCCATCTTGTATGGGAAGAGAAAAAGCCAGATTACTTGCAAATCAATTCAGTGAGTGAAAAAATTATTTACTACTATTTCATTTTAAAGTGAAAATGGAGAAAGCGAAACAATGAGGAATTCAAGTTCAACCATTTTATGGCTGTCTGGACGCACCAGACTAACTTCTGACCACTTCAGTTGCTATCTATGGAAAATAAGTGTTGGGGGAAAACTGAGTGCAGAGGAAAATCCAAATCATTTTGGTTGGTATTTTATGTCACTGATTCGTAAGCACTTCTCATGTGTTCTTGGTGACCTGTGTGTCCTGTGTTTCAGCTGAGTGTTTGCGACCCCAGCTACTCTTGAATAATTCTTCACACCTACATGTTTCTCTTCGGTTTGGACTTCATTGTTCCTAAGGCTGTTTGGTTTATTTTACTGTCCATAATTAGAAGTTCCAGCACTTTGGTAGATTTCCTCAACAGTGATGCTGCTGGAGAGGTTTGTGTAAATTTCATGCCTAGGTGGTGGTCTCTGCAGGGTCAGGACTGTCGTTTGCAGTCTGAGCTTTAGGGGGAAGACTGATTATCTCTGATATAATTCCGTTATAATTTTATCAAGTCCAGTAACACAACCACAGTTTGTTTTCTGTTGCCACATTAAAATTTATAAAATTATTTTTCGGAGAAATTAGAATTTCAGCTTTCCTAACAGCATGCAATCCTTTGCAAGGGTGCACTGTCTGTCTCATGGCTCCTATCTAGCTGCATGGCATGAGTTCTATTTAAACAGAATACAAAATAGAAAAGAACATGATCAAATAGGGATTGGCTAAACCACAGAAAATAGATTATACTGCTGCGTTTGAATAATTTAGATCAGTTTAATGAATTAAAGACAACAACCCCAAACCCTCAACAACAAAAGAGAGCAAGGAGAGAAAAAGATAATGATTCTACAGGTTGTTATTTCATGCTGGTTATCTAGTAGGAGACCCAAGACAGCCAGCTGACTGGGTCTCTCCATTATGACAATAAATATTCACAGTCCACAGGGATTTCTGCCTACATGGACTGAAAGAAATGATAACTACTGCGGAGATTCTCAGCAGTCCGCTTTCAGCATGAGATTTGGAAAGCAGATAATCACTTGGTAGGGAATCCCCTGTGCTGATGAATATGCTGCTTAGTTCACTTCCATGCTGAGTTATTATTAGACGGCACATTGTTACCAAATAAATAGTTCACGTTTTAGCAGGAACTAGGTATCATTTTCATATGAATCATGAACCACTGTAATTCTAGCCTTTCTTTCATCCCCCCCCAACAGAAAGGAAATACTGATTGTCAAAGTGCAGGGTTTCTGAATTCCTGCTGTGCAGAGTTTCCCCCTCTATTAGGTAAGTAGTGTAGGAGGCAATGAGACACAAATCACAGGAAGAATATACTGGGGAACAACAGGAACAGGATGATGCCTGCCTGCATCCACATCTGCATATCCCAGTTGCCTCTGCATATTAAGCAGTAAGACAGACTTTTTCACGTGCAAGAGCCGTGCAAAAGTGTGAGGGAGTTATTTCATTTGCAGTGAGCAACGCAGAATTATCTGTGCAAGACCCACCGCTAATATCTGGTGTCTTTCTCTCTTGCTAGCCAAATGTGCATTCGTGGGTAAGCCACAAAAATATTAGAAGACAGTGCCTATGCAGTGACATGGTATTTCTATAAGCTGTGTTTCTCTTCTCATAAAGTACAGCGCATCACAGTTTTTTTCCCCACATTTACTTTCCATAGCAGGTTCAAGTTTAAAGCTAATGAAAATTAAAAGAATTTCATGGACCCTGATTTTCTCAGAGGGACAAAATTAAAAAAGATATTTTGATCATTGTGAAAGTAATATGGAAGTATTCAAAGTCGTAATTCAAAGTCTTTTTTCAAACTAATCTTGCTCTAGTTCTTCTTAAGGGATAATTGGAATTTAAACCTTTTGCAATAGGAGGTATATGGCTGCACTTCACTCATTCAAAAATGATATTGACTTTGCAACTCTAATAATAAACAGTAACATGTTTGAACTGCTTTGGAAAAATAGTAATTGCTCTACACTTAGAGTGGTGCAAAATGTTATATGTACCTCCTGCCAAATCATAGGTTTTTATAACAAACATGGTAAATCTGAAGTAAACAGACTTCCCTCAGCATGATTTCCAGTGCTTTAAAGGCAATTTAAACAAAATAATTGTTTAAAATGCAATATAATTAATAACAATTAATAAAATAGATTTTTTTGTGATAAGATTTGGAGGTGGAAAATTGGAAGAGCTGCCCAGGTAAATTTTCTTTTTCTGTTGTATTTTTGTTAGGGTTTTTGTTTTGATCAGGTTTGTTTGTTTCTGTTGTTTTGGGTTTTTTTTTTTTTTTTCTTCTTCTTCTTCTTTTGGTAGTTTTTGTTTGGTTGGGGTTTTTTTGTTGTTGTTGTTTTGGTTTTGTTTCATGTTGTTGTTTTTTTTTTTTAATAAAACCATTGATGTGTTGAGAAATATGTGATTATCATTTTGCTGTGTTTCTTTTCCCACATGCTTCCATTGCAGCAGTCAATATCTGGTTTCTACTGTATCATAACAGAGACAGACTCCAATACAACTCTCACACACCTTTATATCTCCTTAGTGTATATGTTTCCTTTTAAAATTTGCTCAGGGAATGCACAGAAAAACTCCTGTCTTCCAATAGCAATAGTTAATATCTATCTGTTTGTTACTAGTGCAAAATACAAAGAGGATTTTGAAATTCTCTGGTGCTGCTGTGGTATTTGCTTTCTTATCCTTAAATTTTATAACACTGATGTTTTGTAGCTGGGGTCATAATAAATAGCTGACATCATCATACAAAAATAGGGATAAAAAGAGGTTTTGCTTGATCGACCCTTATATGATTTCAAGGTTTTACTTAATATCTTGATTGACCTTAAATTGGCTCTGCCAGCACAGTTGGAGCGGTGCTGGGTGCTGGTAAAAGCTCAGGATGCATGGATACGAGCTCATTGTCTGGGCTCATTTTTCTTTAGAAGGCGGTAAGTTACCATTATGGAGCTGTTATGATAGCAGAACAGAATGCTACAGCAACCTCAAATTTTGTCTGCTGATTAGTTTCATAGTATACTTTCCCGTTTCTTAGTCATTTAAGGGTTGCATGTAAGTTATGGGCAGTCAGACAACATTAAGTGTAATGTATTTTATGACCATGTATAAATATATATGATGAACATATGGTGTAACTTTGATTTCTCAAACTATGATTAAACATTAAACTTTTATAGCTTCATCCTCCATGAAGCATAAATTCTATATCATATTCTATGTGCCTTGCTCTATAATTTTAGGTAAAAAATATTATGAAGTGTGTAATTTTGCTGTTGAAAAATTTCAGCAAAAGTAATTAAAGTATTCCAAGTTATTACAGAACAACTTGATTTTTTTTTTTTTGGATTAACAATGATCATAAAAACTACTTCCCAAATACAAAGTCAGGATAAACGTGATCTCCGTGTTCTAAATCTTTACCTACAATTTGGGTTCCATACTTAAAATTTCTATAAAAGCTGTGAATAACTCTTCCCTAAAATCAGAAACCTGTTGGAATTGATACTCTTCAGAGGAGGCGGAACCTTTCATACAAAAGAACACTTTCCTATAATATATAGACCCCTCTTCCTGGATTTACAGTTTGGGATGTACATACTTTCCTTTATGATGCTTATCAAAAGGTAAGCTGGAAGGTATGATTTCTGGTCCCCCTTTTCACTTCATAGCCAGCACAAAAATGTGGAATAACTGTAAAGTTAAATTGTCTTGGATTCAGTCAAGAACTAGGCTCAGCTTCAAACTGGTGGTAGTTTTGCCCACATTTAATGAAAAGGATAAAATGGAGTTTGATGGGTTACATGCATAAGATTTATTGTCTGTGAGAAATAGTAAAATGGCTCATGAGGAGAAGGAAGGAAGGGAGAAGAAGTCTGCTAACATGCATTTATATGCCCCAAAAAAATCCATGCCAAAACTACATGTGTTTTAGACACTTATGAATGTTTCCTTCAATGATGACAGAAAATATTATACACTGAGTAATCATACTTATTATTGTTCATGTTTAGTATGATTAGAGATACCTACATAGGTCTCTTGGTATGGGCTTCACAGGGTACTGACACTACAATTAGGAGTACTTGCAGTTGTTCAAACACGAGAGAGTGTTACAGACAATTTTAGTATAAATATTGACGGTGGAGAAAATCAGGAATATTACTAAATCCCAATTCATAGAGCATCAGAGTTCAGACTCAAGTTCTGCTGACTACAGAAACAAATCAATATTAGATAATGTTCTAATACATCTATTAGATAGACAGTTATTTCCATAATTGCTCTCATTAATAATTAATATCAAAACGCTAAGGAAAAAAAAACTGTTTCTAATGAAAGCCTAGAATCATTATATGAATAAAATGTCACTTGATTTTTTTTTTTTTTTTTTACTTGTATGCTTGCTTATATTTATATGTCTGTTATCAAGGTAGAACAATTAAGATGGATGTGGATTAAGGTCTCCAGAAAAATACAAAAACTCCACGGATATTGGCAGCTCTGGCTGCTGATGTGCTGTGAGTTTTAGAAATTGACTGTATGGAAGGGAAGAGAGGTAAAATACCATGGCACATTGGAAAGATAAGAGTACTAGCTATTTAAGAAAAAGGGAATAATTTGGAGATAAATACTTGTCATTCTCCAAAAGGCCAAGTGTACTCTCAGGTTTGGTGTTTTTTGGGGTTTTTTTTGTTTTGGTTTTTTTTTTTCAAAGCAGGATTCCTGGTTGCATTCTGCAGGTCTATGGAATTTTCTAGATTATGCAACAATATGTCTAGCAGTTGGAGAGTTCATCTGGGATGTTATGTGGAGTCAAGTCAACCTAAACCAAAATGTTACTGAATTCTTGAGCGTCTTTTGAAGAGTCCTGCCACAGAGAGGGAAATTAGCCTGAATGTTTCTATCCAAAGGAACAGGAGACAAAGAAAACCAGAGTCTTTAATGGCAGTCCCAGAGAAGTCACTTTTTCCTTATTTCAAAGCAGGAGATACCAACCTGGACGTTCAAACAGTGACTGCATTCACTGACATTTCCACTCTTCCCTGGGTTCCATGGAACTCAGTATCAAACAACTGCCTGCTCCTACTTGCTTTGGAGAAATCAGAATCTCAACATGCGCTTTTCATGTTGTTTTCTGTTCTCATCCAATACAAATCATCATGAAAAAACCAGTACTTTGAATTTTAAGATTGCTTTTCTACCTCATGGTAGGTTTGATGCAGGAAAAGATAGGGATATCCTGCTTCTGAAATACTGTCTGCTCTCTGGAGTCAAACTGACAGTTTTGGAAATAATAGCCAGTAACTAGCACATATTTTCTACTTGTCAGATCCAGTTTTAGGATATCTTAATGATGAGATTTAATTGTGCAATAGCAATTATTTCTGTACGAATTTGCTGAAATTAACCTGGAGGCTCAGTGCTTCTATGGGCAATAGTTAATAGGTATGATATTCTGAATTTCTATGGTGAGTAGGCAGATCCTTAAAGTGAGATAGATTGATAATTAATTCAATGTCATTTTTTCATATCTTAGAAGTCTTCTGAAAAGTCTAATGACTAATAAGGAGAGGCCATGATGGAAAGATACCCATATGCAAAGGTAATTGTTAATGAGAAAGCTGAAAGCAATTGAGTTAATATGAAAATGTAATATGAAAAGGTGATTTTCACTAGCAAGTAAAAAGAAAGGTTTCATTATTATCATCCCAATAAAATTTTGCCATTTTTTTTACCTGACAAAAGAAGGTAAATAAACAGTGGAGAACACAGTAATTTACAGTAATCAAAAACATGATCCAAGAGCATTAACGATTGTATTGAATGGCCTTAATATCAGTACAGTTCTCATTTTCAGTGATGGAGGTGTTTTGTTTGGGCACCAAAGTCCTGACACTGGACAGAGGCACTTGAAACTTGATGGCTAAAGACACTGCAACTTTGTTTCTCTGCACCCAGAGACGCCAGTTGTTTCTGTCCACTCAGAGACGCCAGTTGTTGGGGGGCTGCTTGCCGGGAGTTTGAATTCCCCGCATTCAGGTGGTTTTAGAGTCTTTTCTGCCCTCTGCAAAGCTCTGAGCCAAACGCAGGAAAAGACGGAGTCTTCAAGGTTGCATGCTTCGTGTTTATTAGTTCTTATCTTACAATTTTCTCAGTGTCCTGCAAGATGTTTGCCACGGCTCGGACATCTGGTGACTCCCCCCGTCCCAGGGTTGTCCTTATCTTTTATACTAATTGCTACGTATTCGATATTTACTATTTATTACCAATGTCTATCACTATTACTAAAAAGGTCATCTTTACTTTGATCCAATCCTCACAAACTACTTTGTGCCAACGTCACTGCAGAAATGGAGTGAGGGAAGAAGAAAGAAGAAGAAGGAGGCAATGCCCCAAATTCTCCATCTTGTCCCCATTCACTTCAATACAAGAAATCCTAAACCACTGTTTTTCTCACCCTGTGATATACTGAACTACTATTTTTCACACTCTTGTGGCCTGCAATGCTTCCTGCTGTGCAAGAAGCCTCTCCCATGGACTGAAATCAAATCCAGTGTCTCTCTGAGCTCTGGGCCGGGGTCCCAGACCCCTCTGCCCAGGTCTCTGACTCTCCAGGGCAACCAAAGGAATGCCCTGGACTCCAACACAACTTTACAGTTAATTCTCCAACCTGTAAACCACTGCCGATGTATCACTTACAACAGTGGGTTTGTGCTATAAGTTCTTGTCTAAAAGTCACTTTCCAATCCTTGTTCAGAATGAAGCTTATGTTTGTAACTGCTTGACCTGAAGCCCTGTCATGTTTCCACACCAGCCAGCCAAGCCCCACGTAGCCATTCACTGCCCCATCAGCGGCACTGGGGAGAGAATGGGAAGGGTAGAAAAGGTAGAAAACTCATGGGTTGAGATAAAAACAGTTTAATAGGGAAAGAAAAAACAATTCACACAAAAAGGCAAAACAAGACATTAATTTCCTGCTTCCCCTGGGCAGGCAGTGTTCAACCATCTCCAGGAGAGTGGGGGCCCATCCTGCCCAACAGTGACGTGGGAGGACAAAACCACCGCTCCAAATGTCCCCTGCTTCTGGCTTCCCCCTCTTTATACATTGAGCATGATGTCCCATGGTTGGGAATTTCTCTTTGGTCAGCTGGGGTCACCTGTCCTGCTGTGTCCCATCCCACCCTCCCAGGCACCCCCAGCTTGCTCCAGTGTGGCAGCACAAAAAGCAGAAAATGCCTCGGGGCTCTGTGTGATCCCTGCTCAGCAATAACAAAAACATCTCTGTGTTATCAACCGTGTGCTCAGCACAAATCCAAACCACAGCCCCACACCAGCCCCTGGGA